>BQNB010035490.1:0-20616 GCA_026074375.1 Tanacetum coccineum | reverse complement strand
TTATTGATTGACACACTATTATAATGAGAATATCATCATCTTACCAAGATAATGATTTGAATTTGGATAGACTTTTGTCAAGGGTTGTATTGAGAGATTCCTAACTAAGGTTTCTTTGTTAAGCATTATGTATGCTTTTTTCATGATTGGGGTGTTTAAGGATAAACAAGATAGTAAGACTCTATGTCGAACTAAATGTTGACGATAAGATGATTTGTCTAAACATACCCTAAATGTAATAAACTTAGACGAATGTTACCCAATATCTTGGCGAGATATGCCAAAATATTTACTCTAAAAGAGTTAAAAAAATGAAAATGATATGTTCTTTAAAACGTTAAAAAGAACGAAGAAGGATGAGCGTGAATGGAAACGGAATATGATGACAAAAGGTTGACAAATACGGTTTAGATTAATATATCGTTTGACAAAGGTGGATGATTTATGAATCTATGAATTTTGTTGGGTGTTTTGAAGGTAGATATGTGAAATGAGGTGGTAGTACTTTTCATGTTTGCCTATTTTGGTGACTCAACAACACTTGAAGCTTAAATATCTTCTTTGTGTTCTTTACTTGCTAGAAAGTGGAAATGAAAATAAAATACACAACATTATGGTGACTCAACAACACTTGAAGCTTGAATATCTTCTTTGTGTTCGTTACTTGCTATAAAGTGGAAATAAAAATAATAAACACGATATTATGATGACTCAATAACACTTGAAGCTTAAATATCTTCCTTGTGTTCTTCACTTTCTATAAAGTGGAAATAAAATAAAAGACACAACAATGTGTTGACTTGATAACACTTGAAGCTTGAATGTCTTCGTTGTGTTCTTCATTTAGTAGTAAGTGTATAAGACGCATTTAATTGTGAAATTCACTTGACTTTTGACTACATAGGCAAACATGTTTATGAGAGTATGGATATGATGATTGCCCTTTGATTCAAGGAGTGACATAATGATGGTCATAGGTTAGTGTATCATGAAAGATGGTTCAACCTTCATGGATTGTAGTGGTGGTAACTCACTTGTAAGAAATGGTTACGTGGTTGAATCTTCTTGTGAAGATAACTAGGTTTATATAACAACCCAAGAATTTTCATCAACCTATTTTACTATTATCACAATTATACAGGGAAATTTTTTGCTTTATTACATTACTTGTATTGTCAATATCTCAGTATGTCATGTAACTTGCATAACTAAAGTAGACGAGCTCACGCAACCTATCTATGACCATCCTGTCTTCATATATGTCAAGTAAACATCACAATATGTCAAGTCAATATCATCATATCCTTATTACAAAGTACATTATTCCTATAATGTACCATTCGCAACGTTATATCAAAACGGGCTTTAAACCGTTATCGGATGCCTCTAAACCCTAATTCCATGAAGGATTAACATCTAAAGTGAATGCACAAGCTACTAAAGCATATGTACAAGCAATATAACATCTCATTTGAAATATAAAATCTCTTCAAGTCAAAGTACAAGTCTCTAAAAGCTCAATGTACAAGTCATTAAGCATGATCTCCAAAATAGCCGTTTTACCTCCGTTTTCATTCTAATTTCTTCACCATCACTTGTGTACAAGCTACTACACTCAATATACAATATATAAACCCTAAATATTCTATTCATAAGCTTTCATACATCTTTTTACACTCAAAACCCTAATTTAATTCCAAAACTAACCCAAAAACCCGAGCTAGTTTTCAAACCATGACTCGATTCTTTGTTTTATCCATTGAAACAAAACAATACTTAAATAAGTTATAATAACATAAATTACAACATTTTAAATCATAATCCATTATCATTTCATCATTCTTATTTCAAATTATACAAGAAACAAATCCAGAAAACCCTAATTGTGCCCTAATTGGAACTTTGGACCCGTTTACTCATTTTCTACCCGTTTTAACCCAAACCACCTCTCAACTTTTGATTATAATCCTTAATATAAGCCTTAGGATCAGTAACCTATCATTCTTAATCAAATGTACACGAATTACAAGCAAGCAAACTCAATCCAAGCCCTAATGAGCCCTAATGGAACCCGTGAACCCTTTTCTTGCAAAATGACCCATTTCAAAGCCTTTCTTTGCAATCAAGCACCTCCATGACTAAGCTACTTCATCCCATAGCAGCTTACAAGCACCTCCTTTCATTATTTATGTATAAAATTAGCACATGATCTCTTGTTTCTTCTTGTTTCTTCTTGTTGTAGCCGTGGCATGCAAGGAGGCAAACACCTCATCCAAGCTAGTTTCTAGCTTAACCAACACATCTACTAGCCCCTCCTCATCACCCTCTAGACCTCCTATGTGTCCTAACCAGATCATTAACCCATGCTTACCATTATCCTTCAAAAGGGTATAAATAGGACCTCTTATGTCTTCATTTTATCCTTCATCCCCCCACTTCCCACCTCTATATCCCTTATAGGCAGCAATACTTTGCTCCTTATGATCCTAGGATCAATAAAGAAGTTCAAGAAGCGAATCCCTGAAGACATTGAAGCCCCCGAGTAAAGATACAAGGCGTACGAGTGGAAATACACCACGAAACGACCCGTTTCACCATTTTTTTGCTCCTTGAAGCTCAAACCTAGGTTTTGAATGTTCTACTTCTGCTACTAACTCTTAAAATTTTCATATGACCTAAATTTACTCAGTTAAAGTGTTATTATCCATAACTCAAATCATGCTCATTTTCCATTTTCATCCAAAACCGTACACCCGAAACCCTAATTTTGCGTTTTTCTTAAAACTAAATGTTATAATAGTTAAATGTTTTTATAATCTATCATAGCATGCTTAACTAATTTAAAAAACACCACTTTATTGATTAATGAAGGAATTTGAACTTAAAACCCGCGTGTTTACGTTTTGAAACCCTAATTTGACACCGTTTACTCCTAGCATAACAGAAATCATTAAAATTAAACTGAGTTATGATAAAAACTTCATATTTAGGTTTATATAACTTATAAATGTCTCTTGAAATTTTAGACAAAAGCTTGCATGGCAATTTGGACATGTTTAGTAATTACAACCATGCAAGGGGTATATATTAAACTTTCGGAAACTTAAAACTAAAAGGTACTAAAAGTTTCATTTTATAAACTATAGGGTGCTATAATGTCACATTTCAAGTACAAAGGTTTACTTGTATACTTTATAACTTAGAAGTACCAAAGGTCCGTAAAAATGCAACCCCAAGTTCTACATGCAAATTCTCCAACCCTAGTGGTCTAAAATGTAACATTATGAAAAATTATAAAAACACATTCAAAAACATTAACCAGACATTAACTTAATTAAACGCATTTGATAGGCTTAACATTTCCAATATATTGAATCAAACGCTTAAAACCGTTCATCCGGAAGCTATAATGGTACCACAATACTAGGTAGCTCAATATTACGAGGTTTTCATCTTTGTATTACGTTCCTGACTACGTTGTATTGGGTTTACGATTTAAAAGTGCCTAGCTACCTCAAAAACTTATACTGAAATGAACTTCTGAATTATGATGGCCCGAAACGGTGATACAATAATTCCAAACTCTTTTAATCAAACTCATAACTCTTAAAATAACCTAAAAGTCTAGAGTAACAAATCTTCCTAAGACTCAACATATTTACTCAGGTTACATGAACGGTGGTTATTTATTATCATTTTGCTATATCAACCTTCCCTGGTTAAGATTTAAGATAAGGTCGTCAGCTTTCATTTTGGCATATTTATTACATCTACATATCTGTGAATTCATGAACCTCGGCGCCTTTACTTATTTACCAAATTTTAATAAACCGCAGGGGATACATGCTTGTTACAAACTCTTTTACATACTCATTTATCTTATAACAATGTGATTACTTTTCAAAGACTTAATGAATTCATAATCTCACATATCTTATAAACCCGTGACACCTACTATAAAATCATGAATGCAAGTGTTATGCTAAACTATATGCTATCCTGATATATTATTGCCTAGGTACATGGAAATATTTATTTGGGTAATATCTCCCAATATCTCTTATATATCTCTTTGGGTAGTATCTCCCAATATTTATTTGGGTAATATCTCCCAATATCTCTTATATATCTCTTTGGGTAGTATCTCCCAATATCTCTTTAATATCTCTTTATCTCTTTATGTGATTCATGAGTTTAGGGTGATAATACTGTTCACTATGACAATAATGTTCTTCATAACAATTATTCCTGCAATAACCAACATTTCAATCTTATGAAACTTGATTTAACTATTACATTTCAAACCTATGAATTCACTCAACCTTTTGTGTTAGACCCTGTTTTAGCATGTTTATCTCAGGTAATTTGAGCAAGTCGCGGTAACGAGTGCATGGACTCGAAGGTGGCTGAACTGTTATCCAAATTCAAACTTGATATTTAGATTTGTGGGGACCTACAATATGTAAAAACTCTGATTATAATGAATGATAACTAAATTTTTCCAACAACGTCTCTTTTAAAGTTGTTTTCTATGATTAAGATTGTTGTATCCATGAAGTAATACCCCAGATTATCTTCCGCTGCTATATTGTAAAAATGGGGGTGTTACATGATATTATCTCTGACAGCTTTAAGTCTTGACAGTAGTTGTAATCCATCAGCAGCATTAATCTTATGCCAGCAGCATTAACTTATTCACTAGCAGCATTAACTGTGTACAAGCAGTAGTAACTACTTAGAATTATTTCTTCTTCTTCTGACAGTACTAAGTATTACTAGCAGTACTAACTTACACTAGCAGTAGTAACTACTTAGAAATATTTCTTCTCTTCTTCTGGTAGTACTAAGTATTACTAGCAGTACTAACTTACACTAGCAGTAGTAACATACACCGTGAGTTGTAATTTACTTAGTATGGTTTGCATTAGGATGTACTACTAGCTCTTAACTTAACTTGACAGTATTTAACGCTCATGAAGCAGCGCTAACTGTGACATCACAGTCTTAAATCCATATAGTTATGCAGCATCAGTTTGTAACTTGGATGATAATAGCAGCAATCTTGAACAGCAACAAGAAGCCTTTAATTCCTAACAAGAAGTGAGAACCTCGGTCACTAATTAAGGCTTTGGGCATTCTGTAACGGCTGAAAAGTTTCTTTAGAAAGGTGATTACTACTCGAGCATCATTTGTTGGTAGAGCTTGAGCTTTGGCCCATTTAGATACATAATCAACGGCGACTAAGATATATTCAAATTTGTAATATTTCAGGAATGGTCCCATAAAGTCAATACCCCATATATCAAAAACTTCACATACTTGAATGTTGTTTAAGGGAATCTCATCACGCTTTGATATATTTCTGATCTTTTGGCATGCTTCGCTAAGGCGAACTAGAGTATGAGCTTCTTTTATTATTGTAGGCCAGTAAAATCCTAAGTCTAAGACCTTTTTAGCAGTTATGTTTGGTCTATAATGTCCACCAGTGGGTCTGTGGTGACATTGATCTAAAATGGTTCGGGTTTCTGGTCTAGATACACATCGCCTGATCATTTCATTAGAACATACTTTCAAAAGATAGGGATCTTCCCAAAAGTAGTATTTGAGGTCGGAGAAGAATTTCTTCTTTAGTTGATACGTCATCATGTTTGGTATAATTTCCCCTGCTAAATAGTTTTCAAAGTCTGCAAACCATGGTTTATTTTTGGTGTCAATTATCATAAGGTTTTCTCGAGGAAAGTTATCATTGACTTCACTATCATCACTTGTTTCATCGTTTTCAATTTGAGATAAATGGTCGGCAGCAACATTTTATGTGCCTTTTTTATCTTTGATTTCTATATCGAATTCTTGTAGGAGCAGAATCTATCGAATGAGACGTAGTTTTGCGTCTTGTTTTTTAAATAGGTGTTTAAGAGTTGAATGATCGGTGTGGACAATTGTTTTAAATAGTATAATATAGGATCTGAATTTATCAAATGCGAAAACTACAACCATAAGTTCTATCTTGGTTATGGTGTATTTGGTTGAGAGTTTTGCTTGCGAAATAAATTGGGTGAAAGTGTTTACCATCTTTTTGACCTAATATGGCTCCCACTACAAAATCGCTTGCATCACACATAAGTTTAAATGGAAGATTCCAGTTCGGACTTACTATCACAAGAGCACATGTGAGTTTCTCCTTCAATAATTCGAATGCACTTTGACATTCATCGCTGAATTCAAATGGGGTATCTTTTTCAAGCAGCTTAGTTAGAGGTCGGGCAATTTTTGAGAAATCTTTTCTAAATCGTTGGTAAAAGCCAGCGTGTCCAAGGAAGCTTCTAATACCTTTGATATTGGTAGGAGGTGGGAGTTTTGAAATTACGTTGATTTTTGCTTTGTCAACTTCAAGTCCTGCACTAGACACCTTGTGTCCAAGTACAATTCCTTTTTAACCATAAATTGACATTTTCCCCAATTAAGGATAAGATGAGCATTTTTGCAACGTTGGAGCATTTTATCGAGGTTGATTAAACATTTGTCGAAAGAGTTTCCAAAGACGGAGAAGTCATCCTTGAATACTTCGACTGATTCTTTAATCATGTCATAAAAGATCGCCAACATGCATCTTTGAAAAGTAGCTGGAGCATTGTATAATCCAAAAGGCATTCTTTTATAAGCTTATGTTCCAAAAGGACAGGTGAATGTTGTTTTCTCTTGGTCTATAGGATCGATCAGAATTTGAAAATATCCAGAAAAACCATCAAGGAAACAGAAGTATTTATTTCATGCGAGTCTTTTCTAACAAGTATGCTCCATAAACGTAAAAGGTGAAATTATCTTTATCAGTTCTTCATTTTAGTTTACATAATCGGATGCAATCTCGCCACCCCGTAACGGTTCTTGTTGGGACAAGTTCATCATTTTCGTTTGTGACTACTGTAATACCGCCTTTCTTTGGTACACAGTGAATAGGACTAACCCAAGGACTATCGGCAATTGGATAAATAATACCGGTATCCAAGAGTTTCACAATTTCTTTCTTAACAACTTCTTGCATGTTTGGATTTAACCTTCTTTGTTTTTGGACAACTGGTTTCTTGTCATCCAGAAGTTGGATCTTGTGTTTACAGAATGATGGACAGATGCCAGGAATGTCTGTTGTTTTCCAAGCAAATGCTTGCTTATGCTTCTTTAGAACGGATATAAGTTTATTTTTGTTGTCGGCAGAGAGTTGAGATGATATGATCACAGGAAGAAAAGAGGGTTCTTCCAAAAATACATATTCCAAATTATTAGGAAGAGGTTTGAGTTCAAGATCTGTAGGAGGTTCTTAGAGGGATGTTTTGATCTTATAATATGTATTGATGATGATTTTCTCAAATTCAGGTTCTTCTTCAGTTTCACTTTCGGAATTTTCATCGGCAGTCATTGCTATGAATTCATCGAATTCAGCAAAGAGTTTTTCTTCGAGAATGGTTCCTTCTATTGAATGTAATATTTGACTTCCTTCATCGAGAAGAGCATCGAAATCTTCTTCTAAGATTTCATCTATAACATCGATACTAAAACATGTGTCATCATTCGAGTAAGAGTGTTTAATGGCAGAGTCTATATTAAAAATCATTCGTTCAGTTCCAACTCCGAGAGTGAGTTGTTTCTGTTTAACTCGAATTACTGCATCAGCGGTGTGAAGAAACGGTCGTCCCAAAATTAGGGGAATTTTGCTATCTTTTTCCATTTCTAGAATAACGAAATCGACAAGAAAAATAAATTTACCAACTTCAACGAGCATATTTTCAGCTATTCCAAAAGGGTATTGGAATGATCTGTCGGCTAATCTTACGCTCATTTTGGTAGGTTTAAGAGTAGTACCAAGAGAGAGTTTTTGCATACAAGGATATGGCATATAAGGTAAATGCTAGCACCAGAGGCGGCCAATTCATTGCAAGATCAAGCTTTTATTTAAAGTTGCATGGAATAAGAAGACATCCAGGTCCTATCCAAGGATATTTTGGCTAGATTTATTTTAATCAATGCTGAGCTGTTTCATTCTATTTAAAGAAATCGGCAGAAAATTTGTTCGATCTTGTGCTTGTTGCTTATGAGATCTTTGAGAAATTTTACATAGTTAGTCATTCTGGCGACACAAATTATGTCGAGGAATTTTCCGTATTGAGCTTCTATTTTTTCTTTTCTTAGGCGTTGAGGATATGGAATCTTTAGTTTGTAAGGCTTTGGTGTTGGATTTTCTTTAGTCGGTTTTGGAAGTTGTGGTTTTGGTTTTGGTGTAGGTTCTTCATTTTCATCATCACTATTGAAAATTTCAACATCTTCTTGTTGTTCGTTTGGATTTATGGGTGAATCATAAGTTTTACCACTTTGTGTAAATACATCATTACATGCCATTACAATTGTTGGGTTGTTCATAGGCTTAAGAGTTGTTATCCTCGATGGGTTTGGATGAGTATTGTCTAGTTACGTGAAACTAGAAGTCGACCAGAAATTGCTTTTCAACGAGTCTGTCAAACATAGTTTAAAGGTTTTGGATTGAAGCTTGATGATTTTTGGGTACTGTTTCGAGCTGAGCTTTGAGATCCATAAATGTTTCTTTGACAAAAGCATTCGTTGATTGTTGAGCTTTCATGAAATCGTTGAATTGTCTTTGAAGATCATATGATTTATCATCGGTGTTTGATCGATAGTTGTCTCGGTTGTAATCATTCCGTTCACTTGAACGCCAATTATCGCGATTTAAGTTACGGTCGCGGTAATCATTGTAAAAACGTGTCTTACGGAAGGTTTGCATGAATTTTGCTTCCTCTTCCCTAGACATGGGAAGGTCATCGTTATTTTCATCGAAGAGATTATTTTTTTTGATGAGCTTGGTGTTCTTTATACTGAGCATCCATCTTCATGGTCATGGCATCCATTTGGGCCATAATTTTTTCAGTATCGGTATTACTGGGGCCTTCATCGGCAAAAGCGACAGTTCGTTTAATCGGTTTTGATTTTTGATTTTTAGCCCAGTCGAGCTTGAGTAAGACTTTATCTTCCAGGAGTTGATAAGCTTGATTCGGAGTTTTGTAAAGAAATATACCACCGGCTGCAGCATTGAGAACTTCTTGGGTAGCTTCGCTGAGGCCGTGATAAAAGATTTTGATTATGCCACCTTTAGAGAGATTGTGTCCATGGCAATTTCTGAGCATTTCCTTCATGCGTAACCAAGCATCAGTTAAAGTTTCGCCTTCATGCTGGGAAAAGGCTCTAATTTCTCCTAAGAGTCGATCGAATAAGGCCGAGGAAAAATCGGCTAATAAAAGTGGTGCGAAGTTTGGTTTAATTTTTGATTGTTCCTTCGGCAAGTTCGTCTAAACAGGGTTTTGCATCTCTAGTGAGTGATAAGGGAAACATCAATATAGCGAACAACTTCCATTTTCGGTATCACGATATTTGAACAAGTCATAAAAAATCGCAAGGAATCGTGAACGTGTTTGTTGAGGGATCATGTTTTTAAACAAATATCAAATAAGTTTGCCTTTGACAAGAGTCAAGTGGTTACCTTTAATAGCAAATTCATTTGCGGTATAGCATGAAGAGGTGAAAACAGAATCGAGAATTGGATCAACAACCACGGTCGTACCCCATGGGGTGATCATCCAATAAATCATGAATTTTAGAGTTTGGACAAGTTTTGCAAAAAATAGTTGATGTCGGGAATTAGCGGATAAACAATTCTCGGGTGTTGAGGTGGGTTGTTTCTTTGTTCAAATGGGACTCTTCTGTTTTTTTGGTGAAGTCTTCAATTCAGAGTTCATTCCGGTTCAGGTAGTGGTTCAACAAGTTCAGAATTGGAAGCACGTGTATGCATCCAAGGAAAATAAATTTTTTAGGGTCAGTTTGCCAGAAAACTGTACGGCGATTTGAAAAGAAGGTGAGTTAAAATAATTTTCCAGAGTTACTTTAGAACAGCTTTGAAATCCCCGGCAGCGGCACCAAAAACTTTGATGTGTTTTAAAAGCTTTAAATTTATAAGACTGAAATTACCGATTAATACTATTAAGGAAACACATGGGTAAAAGTATAACCCCCATTTATAGTATAATGTTTTTAGGTGTAAGACCAATTGATCCACCGGGATTTTCGTAGTATTTTCCGAGTAAGCAGAAAGTAGGATTTTTAACAATGTGCGAATAATATTGATTAACCTCATAATAGATAAAATGACTACTCGATAGTATGAAAATAACTTATAAGTGAGAGTAATGAATATGACCCGAAAGTTGGAACACAATATCATAAATAGGATTATCTCATCAGAAACATTTTCATAATTGTTTAAATCAGTTTAACTCAAGACTTAAAGGTAGTATCACTAGATCAGATGTTCTCCCTCAAATGAACCTGTAGACTATCATTTCAAAACATTTTTGTTTATATCAGTTACGAAAGTGGCATTTCTCGCACAAACGATAAAGGATCAAAGACAAAACTTTTAACAAAAGATCAAACATGTCTTTTACCTATACCAATATGATAAAAAAATCAAGTGATAAGCGAAAACTGACAGAGATAAGATATAATAGGTATTGCAACAAAAGCTTGATATTAAACAAGAACAAATCATACCAAACTCTTTATTCATAATGGTAACGTCACCGAGAGTCATGAGAGATTTAGCCACTCATGGCTATCGGTTAATAACATAAGATTAATTCACCATGAAATTTCTATATTCAAATATACAAAGAATGATAATCCTCCACGTTCTTGATTGTTTGATCTTGGATCTTCAAAATGATGTAGTGTTTATGGTTTAAGGCATGATTTGGGAAGAAGGTTGTGTGTGTGATGGGAGGAATAGGATGCTTGGATGATGAATGATTTTTGAATGATTTAAGAGTGAAAATTCATCCTCTATTTATAGGCTGAAAATGGGAGAAAAGTGTGGCGCACTTGCAAAATTATGTGGCGCACAATGGGTGTTATTTAATTATTCGTAGTTAAATAGGAAGTACGGCGCACAAAGTATTCGGTGCGGTATACTTGTAGAGTTAATGCACTTGTTTTACTTAGACTTTAATACTTCTGAGTTTAAGGAGAAAGTGCGGCGCACAAAGGTAAAGTGCGGCGTACTCGGCATGATGAGAAGAAGTGTGGAGCACAACCAATAGGTGCGGCGTACTTGCAGACCTTGCAGCATGAGACTTTGCATTCTTTCTTGTATCTTGATCTCTAATATGCATAAACACTTGAGTTTTGCTTCTTATGAACTTGTGATGTCTTCTAGTGAACCTGTGTATGTTTTATGCTAAAAAGTACCAAAAGCTCACAAAAAATGATTAGAAATAAACAAATAACGCCACCCAAAACATGTATAATTTAAGCGTTATCAGAGCCCGATACCTGATTCTAGCCTATTACAACATTTAATTAGTAAAGACAACGATTCCTTGTTTGACTCGATATTTTAAGGCTAACAATCTCCCTCGAAGCGTGGTCTCCTTATGGAGGTATCCTGCAGATTTTGAGCTTCTATGTTCACAGACATATTTGAGGCTAACAATCTCCCCTAATGTGTGGTCTTTGAATTCCTGGGGTGAGATCTTAAATCTTGCTTCCTTAGACTTTGTTGAGATTGCTTTGTCATTGAGTTCTTGAGGCTTTGGTCTTTATCATGTTGTAGGCTTGTTCCTTCATGTTGGATGATCTTTGATCTTTAGCCTTTGTCACTGTCTTTCGACTTTGTCTTTTCATCCGAGATCTTTAGATCTTTTCCCTCTTTGTCTTTATCGTCTTTGCCACCTTTCGATCTTGTGTCTTGACCAACATGCTCCTACTTTGCTTCTTCTTGAAAGCTTTCTAATGATTCACGGTCCCGAAGGCTTGGTTATTGAGAGGGATCTTTAACATCAGGTAATACGGTTATTCTTTTTCCTTTAATCTTAAGCTTTCTTGATTTTTTGAATCTTGATGCTTATAGCATGTCTTTGTAGTTGGAGGATGAGTATGTGGTGATGAATCCAACTCTGCTAGAATGAGGCTGCAATACCATCGTTTGTACCTGCATTTGAAAGTTAGTGATAAACAACAGATATGGACGAATATGGCTTTGTCATTCATCAAGTTTCGGTTTCATTAACCTCTGGTTCCGTGTTTTACAGTATAAATACTATACCTGTGATCAGGTAGATTCAAAGAATCTCTTGACAGGGTTTCCATCTCAAAGCGAAGGATCATCTAACACAGAAGTATTAGATCACAAAGCTTTGCTTGTTCTCTTTACCGTAACATTCCCAAAGAAGACCAGCAAGGTAAAAGTGAATCAACATATACTATCTTTCTGATTAAGTCGTCAATATCAATTTAACTAGACCATTTATCGATATCCAGTTGACACAAGCATGTATCCATATAGAATCCGCAGTCACATACCCAGAGCTGTTTGATTTGACGTCTGGAAGGATTTCCATTCATCACTGAGAATACTAAAGAGTATCACTCTGAATGTTCTGGCAAAATCACAAAGATAATGCGTAGGACTCTTGTTAACAGCTTGTGAACTTAATGTAGGTTCAACAATGTTTGGTGCATGAATGTGCCTAAGGTGAGAATTTATTTTATTGAACTCTTGGCTCTAGACTCGATTAGTGCATTTTGGTTTTAGTACTCGGAGGCTGGAGCAGACTGCCACCTATTCAATATCAACTAACTCAGAGTGAGAAAGTCAATAGAAGTCATGTGTATCTCCGTGACTTAATGAGACAATTACTTTTAAGAGAAACTCGAATTGGCTGGAAGGGTTATGCAGTGCCACCACGGGTCCATGATGACTTGTCTTCAATACCAGAATTCATCTTTGTGAATATGATAGATTATGTATTGACCCAATTTCTGCCTAAATGTTTGTGGAGGGATTCTTTGTTTTCACCCTTTATCCATACATTTCTTTTTAATTCTTCAACCCCTTCAATGCTTACCAAAGACAGTCATTACAAGACACCCGTTAATTGTGGAAGTTGATTCTCAGTGGTAGAACTCAGTCTTAGTCAGCAATTTTCCCGATTCTATTCTTTCTCCAATCATAACAAAGGAGCTGCTATTTCTAACTAGAAGTGTCCCTTAGGAAGATCCCTCTGGTTTTGGTTGGATCAAGGACTGATACCTAACCTAACCACCTTATGACTTCAGAATCGTCGTGAATTAAGATGTTTTGGGAAAAAAAATAAGATCGTAACCAAAAAACCTTTTTCCGAAGAGTAAAAATCACTATCACTTGAGTCGTTTAGATCACTTATTATTTTTCAAGATCACATTTATATTACCATTTCTCTCCTTATTTTAAATTCTAATTCACTTAGATTTTTGAAATACTTTGTGATTAAAATTTGTCATGAAAATTCTATGGGTTGAAAATGTTTTAAACTTAGCATGAATTATGTGGAACTGTTTTATCCTGCTCCCCCTCAATTTTACATATGTTTGACACCAAAAAAATGATACCAAGTTTTAAAATGAATATAAAATTGACGGTGAGACTGTCTTAAGCACACAATGAAAGATTATGAATTGTCATTGAAGAATTCTTAAAAAATTGTGCTCAGACACTGGATCATCTTATAACAAATATTTTATTGTTAACCATGTCATTATTACCAATTTGTTATTAAGATACTTTTTATAATGTTTTGAATACATAAAAATTGTCATGTGATGATGTATCCAAAAACATTAAAACTTTGTTTTTCAAACCCCCCCCCCCCCTCAAAACCAAAAAATTTGAACTCATTTTGAAAAAGACACCAAATTGTAAAGAATAGTCTTGTAAAGCTGTAAATAGGATGGATTGTTGAACACATAAATTTTGAAAGAATACAATCGCCAGTGATAAATTCTTACAAATTTTTGTTCAACTTTTTGAAAAACCACATGTTAGAAGACTTCTCTTCTAACGCTAAGGATAAGCTCACTTATGCGTACACTCTCCTTTGTCATTGGGGTCCGAGTTGCAATCTGAGAGTGATTACAAGTCATAAAGAAAAATAGAAATGACATGTTTTTAGAAGCGATTTAAAACTCTTGCTCGAACTACATTTACCACCCCGTGTCAATAATAAAACGACAATTCTAGGCACGTAAATGTTATCAATTTCAAGAGACATGTCCCGAAAAAGAGTTCCTTTTTGGAAATTTTTTAGATATTCTGATTTTAGTAGTTTTGTTTTTTGAAATTTTATATGTTTTTGAATTTTTTTGTTTTGGTTTTTTTTATAGGTTTTATATTTTTGTATTTGTTTTTATAGGTTTTATATTTTTGTATTTTCTTTTTCAAAAATATTTACAAGTCGATGTTTGATGAAATATCAAGCAGATTCATTTGTCATTAACCTCGTATTCCTGCTGTAGCAAACTCTCATAGCTATTTGGTCTGACATGATACAAAACCTATCTAAGGAATGTGCTTTATTAAACATATCAGCTAATGGTATTCAGATACCGACAAAGTACAAATCCAATATACCTTTCTCAAACCTGTCCCATGGATAAAATAGATAACGAGTATGATGCTTGTAGGGATTGTAGCACGGGTTGCATGAAGGAATGCAATGGCGACTGAGAGTCGCAATACAAAGTGTATTTTGTTGTAGTTGAATCCATAATCCTTAAGTTGTGTCCTCATCCACATTACTTGAGCACAACTTGCAGATAACGCCACGTACTCTGCCTCTGCTGATGACATTGCAGTGCAATCTTGCTTCTTTGACATCCAACTGACTACTTAAACACCTATGAATTGTATAATCTTCCAGAAGTGGTTTTACGGATGCTACAATACATCTGGCATGGTCGGATCTAAAAAAGTTCTTGTTAGTTCAAAGCAAAATCCTTCAGGTACCAGAGTCCCATGTTAATGGTACCCCTCAAGTATCGAAAGATCCTTTTAACCTCTTTGAGGTGCTTTTCAGTCGGTCTTGCTTGATAACGTGCACAATAACATACTGCTTGCACTATGTCTGGTCTACTAGATGTCAGATACATGAGTGACTTAATTTTACTACGATAGTATGCTTGGTCTACGAGTTTTCCACTCAAGTCTGCATCCAGTTTAGGTTTCGTAGCCATTGGTGTACCAATGCTTTCACCTTTTTCCATACCATGTTTTTAAGTATCTCTAAAGCGTACTTGGCCTGATTGGTAAAGATACCTCGTGGGGATTGGTGGATTTGAAGTCCTAAAAAATAATTTCATTTCCTCCATTAAGGACATCTCAAATCTAGTGTGCATTAATTTTTCAAACCTTTTAGAAAGTTTTAGGTTTGTAGACCCGAAAATAATGTCATCGACGTAAATTTTCACAAGTAGAATGTCCTCCCCGTATCTTATCGTAAATAGACTAGGGTCAATGGTACCTTTAGTAAAACCCTTGGACATCAGGAAATTTGAGAGTTCATCATACCAGGCTCTTGGAGCTTACTTCAATCCATATAGAGCTTTCTGTAAATGATAAACTTTTTCTAGATGATCAAGATCAACGAACCCATCTGGTTGTGCAACATAAACCTCCTCCTTCAGTGGACGATTGAGGAATGCCTTTTTCACATCCATCTGATAAATTGGAAAAGACTTATGTGCAGCATAGGCGACGAAAATCCGAACAACTTCCAAGCGAGCAACTAGAGCAAATGATTCCTCGAAATCAATATCCTCTTCCTGAGCATATCCCTTAGCTACAAGTTGATGTGTTTCAAAAGCTTAAAATTTATAAGACTGAAATTACCGATTAATACTATTAGGGAAACACACGGGTAAAAGTATAACCCCAGTATATAGTATAGTTTTAAGGTAAGACCAGGCCGTCCACAGGGATTTGCGTAGTGTTCAAATAAGCAGAAAGTAAATTTTAACAATTGCAAAAAATAATATTTGATTGACTAAGTAATAATGAAAATAACTACTCGGATAGTTGAAAATAACTTATAAGTGATAGTAATGATTATGACCCAAAAGGTGGAACACATTAATTCATAAAAAGGATTTTCTCGTCAGAAAACATTTTCATAAGTTAAATCAGTTAACTCAAGACTTATAGTTAGTTCACTAGATCAGATGTGTCACTCAAATGATCCGGTAACTATTATATCAAAACTTATTTTGTTTATCAATTACGAAAGTGGATTTCTCGGCACAAACGATAAAGATCATAGACAAATCTTTAAAACCATATAGATCATAACGGGTCTTTCGACCTATACCGATATGAGTATATAATCTAAGTGATAAGCAAAACTGACAAGATAAGATATAACAGGATTGCAACAAAAGCTTGAGATTAACAGGATCAAGATCATACCAAACACTTATTCATTATCATAACATCACCAAGTAGTCATGAGAGATTTAGCCTCTCATGGCTATGAGGTTCATAACATAAGATGATTCCACATGAATTCCTATTATTCTAATATACTAAGTTGATATTCTTCTTTGTTCTTGATTGTTTGATCTTGGATCTTCAAAAGGATGTGGTGTTTATGGTTTAAGACATAATTTAGAAAGAGGATTGTATGTGTGATGGGAGGAATGGATGATTGTGGGATGAAGGGATTAGTGAAGGATGATTTGAAGGAATGGTACTAGTGAAGGATGAGTGAAATGTGTGAGAAATTTGGCTCTATTTATAGGGTAATTTCCGGGCAGAAGTGTGGCGCACTTGTGGAAATGTGCGACGCACATTGAGTATTAATGCATCAGCATTCAATTCTTCATTTAATTCTTTGTAGTTGGATAAGAAGTGCGGCGCACACTTTATTTTGTGTGACGTACTTGGGGTACTAATGCACTTTTTTGACTGAGCTTTTATTACTTCTGACTTTGGGGAGAAGTGCGGCGTACAATGGAAAAGTGCGGCGTACTTGGCATGATTTGAGAGGAAGTGCAATGCACAACAAGTAAGTGCGGCGTACTTGCAGACTTTTAGCTTGAGATTTTCTTCGTTTCTTGGTATCTTGATTTCAAATATGGGTAAACACTTGAGTTTTGCTTCTTATGATCTTGGGATGTCTTCTAGTGAACCTGTATATGTTTTATGCTAAAAAGTACCAAAAGCTCATGAGAAATGATTAGATATAAACAAATAACGCCACCCAAAACATGCATAATTTTGGCGTTATCACAAGTCGTGCCTTTTTGCGAATTACAATTTGATCTTCATCCTTTTTGTTCTTCCATAACCACTTTAGCTTGATTATTTTCTTGCCAAAGGGTTTATCAACGAGTTCCCAGACTTTTAGTCTGTCAGACTGATGAAGCTCTTCCTGCATTACCTCTATCTAGGTTGAATCAGCCATTGCCTCCTTAATTTTTTTCGGTTCAACTGAACTCACGGTGAGCATGAACATACACATTTCAGGATCTGTTGCAAGTTGTCATCTTGTTTGCACTGGCTTGGATGGATTTCCACGAACTTGTTCTAGCGGGTGATCTTTTGTCCATCGATATTCGGAATCATGTGGTTGATAGAAGGTATGCATATTTGAATTATCAATATTGCGTGAGGAAGACTCAACAATTTCTTATACCGGTGTACAGAAAGGATTGATAAATGCATCTTGTTAGAATTGTGTATCTACTGCTTGATTATCGTTGTTTTCCTCAACATTAACGTTTGTTGGAGTTGTTGGTTCTGTTGAAGATTGAATATTCGTTGTAGGTGGTGTGTCTTGTTGTTCAGAATTGTCGGTGGGAAAAGAAGACTTGTTGACACTTGAAGTACCTTCATTAAAAAATTCATCGTACAAAGGACCAAATACAATATCCAGCTCTTGTTGTGACGGAGCTGTTGTATCTGCTGAAGGAAAAACATTTTGTAGTTGTAGTGCGGGGTTAGAGTTGTCATAATCTGACACCTTTTGTCATTGGGGAAAGAGGCCTGAAGTGTTATTATCAACAAATGTCTCTTGTCGTTGAGGTGTGAGGCCTGAACTGTTTTGATCAGACGTCATTTCTTTGATTTCATCAAATCTGATATGTATGGATGTCAACCCATCAATTCGAGTAGCTGTTGAAAACTCAGATCCCTTCCGAGCTGAGATTGAGGTATCCCACCAGAATGGGCACTGATCCCCCTTTTTTCTTTCTTCTTGTTCAGATTTTCATCATCTCTGGTTAAGTAACATGTGCAACTAAAGACGTGAAGGTGTCTAATTAAGGGTTTCCTGTCATTGATGATGTGATATGAAGTCTTTTGATGTGTTTGGATAATGATCAATCTGTTGTAAGTATAGCATACGTGTTTTGCAATTGGCTTTCACCCAAAAGAATAACGGAAGATTTATAACTGAGATGCATCGTTCGAGCAGCCTCAACCAAGTTAGGTTTTCGTCTTTCGACAACTCCGTTCTGTTCAAGGTGGTTCGAGGAGTAGATGTTTTGATGCTCAATTCCTACTTCTAGAAGAATGAATTGAGTGTCTTGTTTTAAGAACTCGGTGCCTCTTGTCTATTGAAAAGAAATTAACTAGGTCTTGAAGATTCGAATTGAATAATTGATGAGAAATCTTTAGAACTTCTAGTGTTTCATCCTTGATCAAGAAATAGATTCCAAGTATAACAAGAATAATCATCACGAATACCATAAATAATATTTCTTCCCATTGTATCTAGCAACCCGCATTGGACCGCATAAGACCCATTGAAGCCAATTTATTCCGTCCTTATGGGATCTGAAAACAGCCTTTGATTTGAATGAGCTTCTCTTTGATTTACACACTGTCACAAGAGGAACATAGTTTTTTTTGATCCTTGGACCATATTTCAGTTTTTGTAAGCCAATTACATATCCATCTTTGACAGCATGTTGATGTATCGAAGTAAGATGAGAAAGTCTTCGATGACCATAACCATGCTTAAAGTTGGTGAGGCTTATGTCATGTGACAGAGTAGAGATTGTTGAAAGTCATTTCAGAAGAGAATTGTATAGAGATCAGGTCCACAATTACCAATTGAGAAAATCGTTTTCCCGAAGATCTCCTCACAAAATACGTATAATTTCGGAACGCAACCTCCCAAGTCTGCATCACAAAATTGGCTAGCCAACGAGAAGAGATTGTGATTGTGGCCTTCGACGTAAATACCCTGTTGATGTGTTAATTTGCCTTGAACCAAATCTCCCTAACTAAGAATTGGAGCAACTTGATCAAGAATTAGAGCAAATTGATCATTGCCAAAATGAACGGTACCTAGATATTTTTCAACAAAATTACACAGCAGCTTTAGATTGCCCGTCATATGCTTTGTGCATCCAGAGTCAACAATGAATATGATGAGTTGAACAATCTGCAAGAGAATTAGAGGACGATGGAATACTTGACAAATTGGATCCTAAAGTATTTGTGATTTTCAAGACATTAGTTATCCTAGATGCATTATCTATTGTTGGACTAATACTTGTGTTCACATCTTCTTTCCTAACTTTAGGCACCCATTTCATTTTTGTCTTAGGAACCCATTTATATCCTGATGGGCATTGTTGTTCTATCCACCATTTCCATGCCTTACTAGTTTTCTCATACAACATCCTATAGTAACTCTTGGATTTCTGAATAGTGGATTCTGATGCAACTGTTTTCTTAGGGGGTGTTGCAACAGATTTGTTCGCTTGACTTTTGGGTTGTCTAGTACTAATAGGCACTACTTTAGGCTTCTTAGTTCTAGCATTCACGTCATTTAAGAATTTAGAAACACAAGCATCATGATTCGAATTAAACACACATTTTCCACAAGTAGCACAAACAACATTAACATTCGAAGTTCTGGATTTTAAACTGTCATTACACGCAGTTACAGACTTTGTTTTATTAGAAATACTAGAAATCCTATGGTGGTCTTCTACTTCAGTCTTCTTAAACTTCACTTGACTATTGTTTGGCACGACCTTATCTTTCATTTGAGTGCTCCTAAGCTGTGGTCTGCTAACATTAGTTCTGTGAATTACTCCTGTAGAGGTAGACACGCGAGGATTAGTATTCCTAGAAGTCTGAGGCAACTGAGGTGCTCTAGTTTGTGTTGTCCTAGTGTCAATTTGATACATGCCTGGTTTAATCACATTTGTGTTTCTTACAGCTTGCCTTGCTGTTTGAGGCAAAATCTGTGTAGTGACTGGTTTTGATAAACCCTCTGACACATTAGTTTTGGGAACCGACTTTGTCTTTGAAAAACTTTTCCTCTCAAGAGAGTCTGAAAAAGGAGTCGGTTTGCCTAAAACTGATGGTTTTGGAATCCTTTGAGCATTTGGTTGTCGAACAACAGATGGTTTATCAAACTTAGTTTCCACATATTTTCCTTTGCATTTCTCAATGAGTTTCTTTAACTCACTTATGGCAATGTTCTTGTCTTGCAATTGAGCTTTCAAATCTTGTATTTCGAAATATTGTTCACGTTCTTTTAGAAATACATTTGACGCTTTTTCTTTGCAAACTGTGTCATTTTTCATTTGTTCTTGACATTGTTGTAAAGCAAGTTCAAGAGAAATTGAGTGTTTTTCTAATTTAGCAAAACTTCATAAAAGCTCATTATAAACTTCTTTACTAACAGTTTTAGTTTGTTTCGAAAGCTTTTATGCAAGACATTCACATTC
>BQNB010035489.1:25569-50834 GCA_026074375.1 Tanacetum coccineum | reverse complement strand
AGTAGTAACTAGCAGTAGTAACTTTTATACTACCAGTACTAACTACTTCGCATAATTTTCATTAGTATTACCAGCAGCACTAAGTTATACCTGAGCAGTATTAACTCTAAGAATCATCTTGAAGTCTTTAAATCCCAACAATTTGTTTGATACGTATCTAAAACGAGAATATCAAAATGGCGCCGCTGCCGGGGAGAGGTGTAGCGATTTTTACGGGATTGTTCGTGTTCGAGCCTTGAAGATCCTTTCCCCGTGAAAGTTTTCGTGTTATATATAAAAACCCAAAAATAATTTTCTTTTCTATTTTCCTTTTATATTTAAATATTAAAAATGACCGTTTGTTAATCGTCGTTTCGGCTCATCGTTAGTTAACAAACTATAAAAGAGGTATAAGGAGGGTCGATCCTATGAACTTCGATCCGAAAGGAGACGGTTTTTAAAACGGTTCGCGCTTACCCGCTCCTCCGCTTCTTTGTGTGTTTTCTAGAAAGCTATCGTACACCTTTGACTTTCGGTTACCAAAAATATTTTTCTTTCTTATTTTTATTATATCTTTTCCTTATGTTTTATTTGAAAAATCTATAAATATTCTTCTCTATCCTCTTATTCATTTAATTCTTATTCTCTTTACCTTCTTATCCGATAATTCTTCAACATGTCTTGGTTTTCAAGGTGCTCGTGGTGTGGAGGTCCATTTAACGGTGGAAATTGTCGGCGTTGTACCAATGTAAGTTTCGGAGACGAGTTTGTCCGTAACCCCAATCCTGTTGCAAATGATGAAACACCCAATTTTTCCTACCCACCTTCATAACCCCAAACATCATCTCTCAACCAATTTAGTTTTTTTCATTGTGGAGATCCATTAGAAGATGGTGTACATTGTCAACGGTGTACATGTGGGAGGTGTGGATATTATCTTAGAGAAGGATTTTGTTCATTTTTCAATTCTGAAGCTAAAAATTCATTCGTTTATGATTTAAATCCGAATTCTTTCAATGATCCTTCAAATGTTTATAACCACCTACACAACCCCAGTACGAATCATACTAGTGTGAGTTATGTGGGAACGATTCTCACTATGGTTATGATTTTCCACCACGGTTCCCGCTTGTCTATGAGCAGGAACCGTACTACAATCAAAACTTTAGTGATAATTATTATCCACCAAATTCATTGAGTCTTCCACAACAATATCTTTGTTGTGAAAACTGTAGGGGTCCTCATGAAAGTTTTCAATGTCAACTTATGAATCAAAACCACTTTGAGCATAATTATAACTATTTTGGTTTTGACCAACCCCGGCAGTATTCCATTAATCATCAAGAAGACCTTAATCAGCAAAGGATAAGTGATGTGCACGTTAGATAGGATAAAATAGAAGAGTCGCATAATGAACTTCTCAACATGATGCAATCATTTTGTGAAATGGTAATTCAACAAAAGCAAGCGGCTAATATCGATAATCACCACCTCAAGAAATTAGTATCCAAGAAATGGAGGATCTAGAACAGCAGTATTTAGATGAAATGCAAAGTATAAGTAATCAAATTCAGATTAAAGATTACCGTAATGAAAAAATAGATATTCATTATAGAAGGGAATGTGAAATTATGATTGATGAGCTTACGGGAAAATTCAATGGAATGAGTATCGAAATTAATAAAAAGAAAAAAGCTTCCGTGCAACTAGAGCAGGCGGCTAATCCTTAGTACTTCTATAACGGAGCCTTCGTGGACGTTGTTAATTCTTTTTATGATGAAAATGATTACAAGGCGGTGTACTATTACTTTGAATGAATTATTCTCAACTTCCTCCGTATATTGCAATCAATACCCATTTTACCAAACCTTTGAGCCAGGGGACTATCTCATCTATGGGGGATGTGGATCTTTAGCACTATTCCTGAAAAAGGAATCAGATGAAATAAATAATGTCTAGTGTTGAAGGGACCTTGTTCCAATCCAAAGGTAGAGTCGGAGGATACATCGCGAGTGATAGTGAGTGTGAATTACATTCATGTAATGATTTCTCTCCATTTAACGTTTCTGATGGAATAATCCATGACTTTCTTAACCCTCTATTTGACTCAAACTGACGATTTTACCTCTAGTGTTGACGAAGTCATATGGCCGAAGCCAGCAGTATTAACAAAAACGAGCAGTACAAACATTTTATTGACAGTATTAAGTCAACATCGAGCAGCATTTGTTAAATCAATAACTTCTATCGATCTTAATGTACCACCAATAGAGCTTCTCTTGTAACCTTGCTCGTCAAAACATAAAGACCTGCTGCTCCATTATCACGACGACAAGAAACTCAACCATTAGAGTTTTGTAAACCCTAAATCTTGTATCTTCTTGTGCTCTTGTTTCCTTCATCATTCATTCATACTAGGGTTCATCATCAATCCAAAGATTAACTCACCAAAGCTAGTAGGAACATTATAGATCACCAATCCTGTTTTTATTGAATTAGGGTTTGCAAAAACCCTAATCTTTACCAAATCAGCCAATCGCCAAAAACAGAAAATTCGATCATTCTTTTCATCAAGAACACGATACCAAAAACCTTGTAGATCCTAGATATCACGAGCCACGAGGCTCTGATACCAATTGAGGAGTCTGTTAAGACCTCTTAGATCGTTATTAAGACTCAGATTGTTTAGATCTAATATCTAGGATAAACAATAACAATGATAACAATTATGCAGCGGAATATAATGAAGACAATTGTTATTGAACAAGGTTTTTCATTCAAACGTTTCCTCTTTCCCCAAACACAATCTTGGGGCTACACCAACTAACTATCTAACTATGGTGTACACACACACCTTTTACTATTCGACTCTCATCAGTCGACTCTGCTATCTATAAAACCTATGTCTATGATCTCTTTATATAGGGAGAGATCATGACTTACAAAGGAAGTAAATTAATATGATAAGGAAACTATTTAAACTAATTAAATACTTTCCTAATATGATAAGGAAACTATTTAAACTAATTAAATACTTTCCTAATCTTAATCTTGTAAACTTTGACCAAATCTTCATAATTCTCCACCAGCTTGTAGAATTCTGATCTGCTAGATTTAGTCCTTATGTTTCATTCTTTTATTTATTTTGTCTCATCAAATCTAGAATCCCAACAATCTTCCCCTATTTGATGATGACAAAACAAACAAAGTCGTGTACGAACTTCATCATAAAGCCTGTTGGGAATTGTTGAAAATGACTAAGTGTCGTTTCTGCTGTTAGAGATGTTCGTTTCTGCTGGCAGTTCAAGTTGTGTTTCTGTTGATTATGTTCCTGCTGGTCATGTTCTCATTTCTGCTGACAGATATAGAATCTGCTGATCTTATTTATAGACGTGATTGGAATTATAGTTATATTCTAGAGTTATCTCATAAAGATAGTGGTTAAACATGTTAACAATAAGCTTCCCTTGAAACCAATATGTTTACCATCTCTTGAATTTCGAACTTTGTGACCCTAGTAGTGCTCACTGATGGAAGAAAATGAGTATAACGAATTTTGTATGAGAAGGTGAAATCTCCGAAACTTTTGTCTTATGTCTTGCACTATCCACGTGACATCAAACTTATAAATAAATCTGTGAAATATAAGTAGACCGCAACCTCTTGACAAAATCCTCATCTTCTATGAGACACATACTAAGTGATAGCAAATATGAGCATTAAGCACCTATAAGAAAAATCACACACTTTTGCTAGATTTTGACAAGTCTTCGTCACACCATTGTAAGCACGAACAAGTTATTTTTAAAGTCGATGTCCTGCCATAAACACGACTTTAAGATATGATAAGACACGCACCTGTGAAACTCAACTACAACATCAAGTAAGCAATATTCAATTGTCTTCGTAATCACGTCTTCAAATAATCCCAAAAATACGAGCCATAAAATTAATAAGAATAAACTATTTGAAAAATAGTTCTGTCCGAGATCCAAATCCATCTGATAATCAAACGACGTGTACTATCCGATATTGTACAAAGCTAGCGGTACTAAATGCTTTATCGGACAACATTAGCAGTATAAACCTTTTTCTCTGAACAGTATCAACTTTGGGCAGTATTAACCATACTCAAGCAGTACTAATAATGAATAGTACTAACCTTTCTAAGCCCAACAATATTAATTTAGAAGGCAGCATAAACATATATACTTGAGCATCATTAAAGTATCTCTTAAGCCCAAGTTTCTTTAAAGCCCATCAGTACACGAAGCAATATTAACACAATACTGTTGTCAACATTTGAACAGTACTAAAAATATAAAGCAGCAGTACAAACTTTACCATTATCCAGTTTGAGCCCCAAGCAGTATTAACAAACCTTGTGGCAGTACTTAAAGCATCACATGCTCGAACAGTAGAAACATTCAAGGACGAACAATATTAATACTCTTTTGCTATAAACATGTACACGTACAACACCACTTATTCATGATAACAAGCATTGAGCCAACAGTAGTAATGTCCCATATATGTGAACCCAACAGTATTAACTCAAAAACTTGTATAGTGAGCAGCATAAAGTCCATTTAAGCCTAAGATGCTTTTTCCACAAGCAATATACATGTGAATCAAAGCAGTATACAATTACTTCTTTTGCCATTTTCGTGCTGACAGTACTAACCGTAGTAGCATCATAAACCTTCTCTTTAAAGTATAAACAGCTACTTTGAATCCTTGAGCCCTAACAATACTTGAAACAGTACCAACTCTCTTTATTATACGATATTGAATGAAACTGACAGTATTAACTTTTTTCTTTGTCTGATATCGGACAAAACTACCAGTATTAACTGCTTTCCAATGGCAGTACAAACATTAAGCCAGCAGTACAAACTTTCAACAAGCAGTACTAACTGAATTAGGGTTTTGAGTATCTCTTTTTCACCAAAACCTTTGCTGCTGTTGTTGTCACCAGCATCACCACGCAATAAAAAACGAATTGGAGATGTATGATCTTGAATGTATGAACAGCGATTGAACAATCAACTAACAGATCCAAACATATCATAGGAAAGATTCAAGTTATAATTCAACAAACCTTAAATCTTTTCCATTGATTAGTACATGACCACCGAATTCACACCACAATTATCTAACAATTCAAGAAACCCTAGATTTAAGTTTAACCCCAACACACGAGCTGTCATCAATCATAAAACCATGTACGCCCTAGATCTCTTTTGAAAATCAAGACGACTTCCAAGAACAGCAGTGTGAAACTTCCATGAATACGCCTTTATTACCGAATTCGATCAATCGAAAAAGAATATTACCAAAAAATCATAGAAGTCCGAATTCAACTACAAAGAAACCTCTTTAATAGTAACAATGATTTACAATCATATTACATACCCATAACAGGTAGAAAGGACGATCATAAACATCGTTATATCAATTAATCTTCAAAAACCCTAGAAAACTTTACCTAAAACGATTTCTTAAAAAATTAGGGTTTAGGGTTTCTTCAAAAACCTTGTAGATCCTAGATATCAAGAGCAACCTGCTCTGATACCACATGTAGAAAATCGTTTTGCCCATCTAGGATTAGTTTTACAGATAATATTGAACACGCAGCGGAATAATAATAAAAACAATATTACCAAACAAGGTTTTAACCAAACATTGAAGCCTTCATTATATTTGATCAAAATAAATAAGGCTACACCAACTATCTAATAAATTAACTACTACTACTACTAACACATACGCACACGTGTGTTTGTAGAAGACGACTCCTCATAGAGTTCTAGCTTTCTTCTGATGCCTAAAACTATTCACACCTACTTCTCTTGTATATACTAGAGAGGCTAGGGTTTACAAGAAAACCTAGCTTTGATAAGAAGCTAACTTAATATTGCACATTAAGTCCTTGTTGTTTAATATTTCTTCTTTTCTTTATATTTGGTTTTGTAATCATCAAATCTCAAATCCCAACAAATACTGATAATACCCACCAAAGACCAGAGAAGCAGCTTAGACAAGAAAAAGTGCTAAAAAGGAAGTCATGAGCTGCCAACCTATCAACGTTCAAACAGTTAGAAAATGCATTGATGGACCTTAAATCCGCTGTTTGATCGAACGAATCCAGTGTTTTCCCCGTAGCAACTGTAAACCGAATGACTGCAAGTGAATTTGCTAATGGTACATTAACATAAGAAGCTATCTATCCTGGTGGAATTCTTTTGCCCAACCTATTAGGATAGAAGAAGCTTACAAGATTACCTGGGTTGAATTCAAGAAGCTTTTGATAAAGAAGTATTGTCCCCGAACTAAGGTCCAAAAGATGGAAGATGAATTTTACCATCTGACTGTGAAAGGGAATGATCTCAAGACATATGTGAGAAGATTCCAGGAATTGGCAACCTTGTGTCCCACTATGGTGCCAGATTCTGAGAAAATGATAGAAGTTTTCATTGGGGGATTGCCTCGAAGTATTAAAGGAAATGTTACCGCCTCTAAACCTCAAACTCTAGAGGAAGCCATTAACATAGACCAAAGGCTAATAGATCATGTAACAAAGCACACTCCGGTGCAAGTATGAAGTGATCACAAATGAAAGTTTGACAACAGAAGAACTTTCAACAACAACAACTACCGCAACGATAATAACAATAACTATCATAACACCAACACCAACAACCGATACAATAATCACCAACCATAACAGAACAAAAGGCAAGAAGTTGTCAGAGCTTATACTGCCACTCTAGCTGAAAATAGTAGGTATGCTGGAAACCTCCCATTATGTAGAAGATGTGTTCTACATCACACATGACCTTGCACTGTCAAGTGTAATACTTGCAACAAGGTAGGCCATCTGACCAAGAACTGTAGAAACAAAGGGCCGACCACTGGAAGTAACCTGCTACCAGTGACAGTTACTTGTCATGCCTGTAGAGAGAAAGGGCATTATGCAAATCACTGCTGAAAGACCACCAACAACAATGCCTAGGGAAGAGCCTACATGTTGAGGGATAGGAATGCTCACCAAGACCCAAACGTAGTCACGGGTATGTTCCTTCTAAACTAACATCTAGCTAGAGTATTATTTAATTCTGGAGCCGATAAAAGCTTCGTATCCATATCTCTTGCCTCTATGCTAAATATTCCACCCATTATTATAGATACCTTTTACAATATCGAAATGGCTGACAGAAACCTAGTAAGCACAAACACCGTTATAAAAACTGAAAGATATATATCCTATAAATTTTGATCATCCGAGGTAATCAAAGTAAAACCCAACTAAGTCTCATATCCTATATAAAAACTAAAAGATATATATCCCGAGGTTGTCAAGTTTTCGTAATCCAAGTAATGGAAAAGAAGTCAGACGAGAAAAGACTAAAAGATATCCCAGTAGTCAAAGAATTCCCAGAAGTTTTTCCTAAAGATTTACCTGGCCTTCCTCCTATTCGCCAAGTAGAATTTCAAATCGATTTAATTTTAGGAATAACACTTGTAGCCCGAGCACCTTATAGATTAGCTCTTTTAGAAATGCAGGAACTATCTAACCAACTTCAAGAGTTATCAGATCGAGGTTTTTATACGACAAGTACTTCACCCGGGGGAGCTCCTGTCTTATTTGTTAAAAAGAAAGACGGATCTTTCAGGATGTGTATCGATTACCAGGAATTGAATAAACTTATTGTAAAGAATCGTTACCCATTACCCAGGATTGATGACTTATTTGACCAACTTCAAGGTTTGAGTGTCTACTCGAAGATTGACTTAAGATCAGGCTATCATCAACTGAGAGTCAGGGATGAAGATATCCGCAAGCTGCTTTCAATACAGATAACGAACAAGTATGGAATTTCAAGTGAAGCCATTTGGTTTAACAACTCACCTTCTGTATTTAGGAATCACCATAACCGTGTGTGTAAACCATACTTGGACAAATTTGTAATAGTGTTCATCGATGATATTCTCATCTACTCTCATAACAAAGAAGAGCATACAAATCATCTGATAATAATCCTAGAATTACTCAAGAAAGAGATGTTGTATGCCAAATTCTCCAAGTGTAATTTCTGGATTCGTATCGTGCAATTTCTTGGACACTTAATTGATAGTCAAGGACTTCATGTTGACCCCATAGCCAAGATGAAACAGTTAAGAATGGACATCGTCCTACTAACCCCAATAAATAACGTCAATTCTTAGGACTTGCCGCTATTATTAGAATTTAATCAAAGATTTCTCTAAAGATTACAAATCTTTTGACTAATTAAACTGGTATGTGCTTAATTAGCACTAACCTATGACCTAATTAAATGTGCTAAAATGACTAATAATGACCAAAAAACAAACATAAAATTGCCAAAAATGTGTTTGTTTTGCTTTGTGTACAGTGCTGGTATCGGATATTCACTAAAGGACAAAAATGAAGCCAAACCGGACAAAACCGAGCACGAGAATGGAAAGAGCGTGAAAAGTCAAAGTCAAAGTCAAAGCCAAAGACGTGTTGCAAAATCTTAAAACGGGGGTCACACCGCAACCCAAATTAATGGCCGAGTCGCCCATTGAGCTAATATTTAAATTAAAAGCCCATGTTATAAGCCTAAATCAATTATAAAAGCCCAAATCCAAAACCACTTAAACCGGCCCAAGTTCATAAGCCCACTAGCCTATAACCATAAACCCTTAAGCCTTTTACATTATTAGTCCTTGGGGATTAACAAAGATAGTCCCTAAACTATCTTAGTCCTAATCTGTTAAGAATAATTGTAATACTTAGTTTCGACTGAGTAGGTATTCGTTCCTACAGGTAGTGTGTAGATCCTACTTGCAGGTATGTAGTTCCTGCTGGTAAGGTTATTATCATAGTTAGTCCTGGTAGGCTAACTCTAGTTCCTACTGGTAGAGTACTTAGTCCTGGTAGAGTCAAATAGTTATTCCAGGATAAAGTCTTAGTTATTAGAGATGAGGATATGCATGAGCTAAATAGGAAGATTCATGCTATAATATCACACTGAGATTTTTTAGGAGATGCTGTTTAGGGTTTCACTACTACAAAAAGAACCACGCTTAGGGAAGATAGAAAAAGATCTCCAAAAAACACAATTCTCCTTGTTCGTTATAGAAATCCAAAGAAGGAACTTTTAGTTTTTATCAGTCCTGTTCTTCTTATCAGATTGTGTCTATATGACACTAGACATTAGCTTTTCTAGTAAGAGTCTCTCTTGTGTTTAGCTGTGATTACATAGGCCTATTCATCATCCTTAACTAGGCAAGCTAAAGATCTATCTATAGTGGGATCCGACAAGTGGTATCTAGGCTGTTGAGAGTCTCTTATAAAGAAAATCCTAGATCTAAATTTCATTATAACCATACAACCAAACACCTCTCTACACCTTTAAAATGGCAGGATCTGACAATGACAGCGATGATGCTAGTGTTCATAGTGAAGCCACCATTGCTCAACAGCAACAAAACATTCAACGTCAAATCATTACCACTGTCTCAAACAAAATGCAAAGATTTCCTTATTTGAGAGAAGGATGGGTATAGAGGTCTGGCTATGAAGATGGAATACTGGATCACAAACAATGATATGAATATCTGGAAGGTGATTCAAAATGGCAACAACTTGAAAAGTACTGGAAGAGATCATGATAGAAGGGTCATTATTCTTCCCCTAACGACTACAAATGAACACATTGCTGTTCAAAGGGAATCAAAGAATAACTCACCTTGCAATTCAGTCTATTCCTTCCTGATGATCATGTGTGGCTGATTTCCATTATAAATGGATGATGCAAGGGATATAAGAAAAAGCCAGTCAAAGCTAGGTTTGGTGGAAATGCCGAATCCAAGAAGATAAGAAAGTCTATGCTGAAGCAAGAATTTTTAGAGTTCAGAATTAGTGAAGCAGAGGGATTGCACAAAGGGTATGACAGGATGTAGAAGATTCTAAGTCAGCTTAACCAACTCAAGACCAAGCCATAGGATGAAGATATTAATCTCAAGTTTCTAAGAGCTTTGCCTTCATCATGTCTCAGTAGCTTTTACCTTGAAACCAAAGAGTGGAACTTGAACTTCTTTCTTTTGATGATTTGTACTACAAGTTAAAGACTCTTGTTAATATCAAAGGATACTTTACTTTTTCCTCAAGCCAATCTGCAGGTCCAAGCCATTCTGCATTTGTTAGTACCACCAGTGCTATCAAAAAGATGTCATATGCATATAGTCCAAGCTATTCTTCATCTACCTACACTGCTCCATCAAACGCAAAGACTGGGTCTCACAATCTGGTAATGTAATTGAAATGTTTCATACAATCTTATGTTGCTTGATACTAAGGCCAGAACAATAACAGTTGGCTTATAAAGATTTTGAAACAGGAGTAGAAAAAATAAATCAGGAGGAGATGGACTTGAAATTGCAAATGGCTAGCTTTTGTTAGAGACAACAAGTTTGAGCAAAAAAGCTAATAAGAAGATTGATTATGATAAGAAAGGAAATTTGCTAGGTTCAACAAGTAAGAAGGTTATAGAATGTTACCAAGTGTCTTCAAAGAGGCCACTTTACCAGAGAATGCACGGCAAAGGGAGGAAATGACAAGCAGAGATATCCTCATTCAGATTCAGGAGATGAAGAAGGAAGAAATTCCAAAGCCTTGATCACTGTTGAATACATTGGTTGTAAATGGACATAGCATGATTGGTCAAGGATGGAGTTATTGCTACCTAAAGAGTTTGGTAATGATTAGCAGGTTGTGATACTGAAGATGTCAATTAAAGAAGTGCTGCAAGATAACTACTTGAATAACTGAGCTGAATACAAAGGAAGCCAGTACTGCAGGTGATGCTGGAGAATTTGCTCTCATGGGTGTCACTTCTGAGGTACATAACTGCCCTTTTGGTTGTGATAATAAGTATAATGAACTTCAAAAGCAGCATAATGACTTATGAAAAAAATAGTAATATTTTTAATACAGTTCAAGCTTATAAGAACTCACTTAAAACTTTAGAAAAACAAAAGAGAGTTCTTCAGAAAAATCAGTTGACACTTGAAGACAAGATTAGGGTGTTGTCTATTGAACTAGAAAATACAACTAATCTGCTAAAACATTCTGAAAGAATAAATGCTATTGCTGAGACTGCTAAGAAAGAAGTAAGACAAAAACTTGATAATCACTTAGTAACAAAATGAAAGTGGAGAACCACTTCCAAAAACTTGTTTCAGATTAATTGATAGTTCCATGTCTGTTATAACAAAAAGTGGTTTGGATTTAATAACTAATAAGGTTAAAATAAGTTAGGATGGGATGACTCTGCATTTAGTGTATTTACCACTAACTCTGAAGAAGTGGAAGGTATATCTCTTTTCAATAGGTTTGCCAAAGCTGATAGTATGAAAGATGTGTCTCTACCTCTTTCTGGAGACTACACTCCTCTATCAGATCACATTGACTTGGATGAATCACAAATGTCTTATGGTACAAAGTCCTTCACCTCTGGTGACTCTAATTCTGTGTCTAATGACTTTGTCTCTTGTGATAACAGTGACAAGTCTTCAAGGTCAACACAAATGACTTTGCCTCCAGTGATTCTAGTGTCAAATCTTCAGAGCCCAAGTCAAATGATTCTACCTCCTGTGCATTAACTTCCAGTGTATCCACATCTAAGAGTGAAGCTGAGATTGAGTCCAATGTTGGGACACCTATCCAAGAACCCATTATTGTTCAGGATTTACCTAGTTTCTCTTGTAATAGTTCTGATAAGAATGAAAACACTTCTAGGACCTCTTGTAATAAGAATGGTTATTTTAATAAAAAGGCAGGTCATTTTTAGGAAAAATGCTTCATCTGTTTCTAAGTTATGTTTTGTATGTGGTAGTAGTACTCACATCTGTTATTAAGATTGTGGATATTTTATGAGAAACAAATGGCTAATAAGACTGTTGGTAATGGGGTGGGACCTGTACATAGTAGGAATAATGTTAATCATCAAAATCAGTTTGTCCCACAAGCTGTACTTCTTAGGACTGGCAAAGTAAACATTCCTCCTGCTAGACCACAACCAGTTCCTACTGGTAAGCCAAAGGTGCCTGCACCAGTTCCTACTGGTAGGCAAAATAGGCCTTTTCTAGTTCCTACTAATAGAGGATATTCTCCATCAGTAACTTCTGGGTGGAAAAGTACTGCTAGACTATCCCAATTAAATAGACCTACAGTTTTTTTTTAATCTTATTTTCAGACTTATACACCATATGTACCTCAAATGTATTATAATCATATGAAATATGGTGGGGTGAGATGGGCAACTACTGTTAAGCCCTCAGCAGGTTGTTCTTGGAAAACACATAGAAAAGGTTTATACTGGGTACCCAAGAACAATAGTGGATCTCATACATCTTCATGGACAACCTTTTTAGATCTACAAGGCAGACCCAAGTCTTAAATGGCTTGGGTCCCCCTTAGACACTAACTTTTCCCATGTTGTATATTGTAGGAAAATCCTTATTCAGATGCTGAAGATTAAGGGGTCTTTGATAGTGGTTGTTCTAGAAGTATGACAGGTAACATGGAAAGACTGGATGACTTTCAAGAATTTCAAGTAGGAAAAGTGACTTTTAGAGGTGGTGAAGGTAGATTACAGAAAAGGAACAATCAGAACCCCCATACTGGATTTTGAAAATGTCTACTATGTAAAGGAACTTCAACAATTCAACTTGTTCTCCATCTCTCAGATTTGTGACAAGAAGAATAGAGTTCTCTTCACAGACACTGATTATCTTGTGCTATCCAAGGACTTCATGCTTCCAGATGAAAGTATGGTGGTACTTAGGGTTCTAAGGAAACATAATCTTTACACCATTAACTTGATAATCTCAAGTCCCGAAGGGGTAATTTGGCTTGTTTAGTGGCAAAAGCCTCAGTTGATGAATCTGTGAAATGGCATAGAGGATGGGGTCATGTGAACTATAAAATCATGCACATATTGGAAAAACGGTAACTTAGTTAGAGGACTACCCCCTAAACTTTTCAAGAATGACCATACCTGTGTTGCATGTTGTAAAGGCAAGCAACACAAAGCCTCTTATAAGGCCATTACTGCTGTGAGCTCCATTTCTGAGCCTTTGCAATTGCTTCATATGGACCTCTTTGGTCCTACATCAATTCGAAGCATTGACCACAAATATTACTGTACTGACCTTGTGATCAACTAATTACCATAGAAAGGTATTGGTTGGGTTTTCTTTTTAGAACAGAAGGATGAGACCTATCCTATCCTTAAGGACTTTATTAATCTTATAGAAAACCAGTTGAACAAAAAGGTAAAATCTATAAGATGTGATAATGGTACAGAGTTTAAAAATGCTCATATTATTGAACTTTGTGGGTCAAAAGGGATAAAGAGGGATTATAGTAATGTCAGAACCCCAGACAAAATTAGGGTTGCTGAGAGGAAAAATAGAACCCTCATAGAGGCAGCTAGAACTATGTTGGCTGACTCTAAGTTACCTACTATGTTTTGGACTGAAGCAGTAAGAACTGCTTGTTATGTCTTGAATAGAGTGTTGGTAACTAGTCCTCATAATAAGACACCCTATGCCTTATTGACTGGGAACATTCCTTCAGTCAGTCATTTTAAACCCTTTGGGTGTCATGTGACCATTCTAAACACAAGTGATCATTTGGGTAAGTTTGATGGCAAGGCTGATGAAGGCTACATTGTTGGATACTCTGCAAGTAATAGAGCCTACAGGGTGTACAATGTGCCTAATAAAAGGGTAGAAGAGACTATGAATCTGAGGTATCTTGAGGAAAAACCTAATGTACAGGGTCTTGGTCATGAATGGTATTTTGACCTCGATTATTTGACTGATACTTTAGGCTATAAACGTGATAAAGCTAACCAATCTGCAGGAACACAAGAAGCTTCAACTAACCCTGCAGGTACACAAGATGCTGATTCAGACTCAGAATGTGATGAACAAGTCATCATTGTCCCTTCTTATCCATCACACAGCATTCAAGAGGCTGAGCCTAAAGATACTTCTGGTGATGAAGTTGATGATTCTCCTCTTGATTCTGCTGAAGAAATTTTTCAACAGGAGCTTGCAAGGCTGAAAGGTCAGGAACAAAGAGCCACACCTCTGATGTAAAAGATGCTGAGGAACTTCAGAGAGGAGAAAGTAAACAAAAACAGTTTCCTACTGTTAGCATCCCAGTTTCCTCTGGTGATACAAACGATTTCTCCTGGTGATGTAATTAGTTCCATTGGTGTGGTTCCGTTCCTACTGGTAGGCCAACTGACTCATTTTCTTGGACGATGAGCCTACAAACAAGATTCCCCAGTCCTCGGACCTTGGGAAATAATGATCCACACCTGGTATTTTCTCTTCTTCATCCTATATGATGAGTTTGGTGCTGATCTAAACAATTTAGCATCAACTGTGGAAGTCAGTCCTGTGGCAACTAAGCGAATCAATACAATTCATCCTCAATTCATTGAGTTATTGAGGATCATGACTTACCAGCTGTGCAAAAACGAGAAGCAAGGTCAATAAGACTACTACTGGTGAATCTGCTTTTATCAGTTATATTCATGACACAGCAGAGAGACAATCATACAGACTTTCAACATTGTTTGTTTGCTTGTTTTCTTTCTCAGTTGAACCAAGAAGTGTAGCTCAGGCCCTTGAAGATCCAAGCTGGGTTGATGCTATGCAGGAAGAAATGCAATAGTTCAAGTTTCAAAATGTAATGGGTACAATATGTTGATTTGCCTAGAAGGTAAATATACTTTTGGGACTAAGTGGATACTCAAAAACAAGAGAGATGCCAGGGGGATTGTTGTCAGAAACAAGGCTAGACTTATAGCTCAAGGACACAGACAGGAGGAGGGCATTGATTATGATGAAGTCTTTGCTCCAGTTGCAAGAAGAGAGGCAAAGTCAAATTGTTTTCTAGCATTTACCTCTTAAAATACATGGAATTTATGGATTTAAGCAGATGGATGTTAAAAGTGCGTTTCTTTATGGAAGAATTGATGAGGAAGTATATGTCACTCAACCTAAGGGATTTGTGGATCCTCAACATCCCAAGAAGGTCTACAAGGTAGTCAAAGCTCTATATGGACTTCATCAAGCACCAAGAGCTTGGTATGCAACCCTTTCTACCTTTTTGCTGAACATGGTACATACGAGCACCTTGACAAGACTCCTTCCTTAAGAATCAACAAAAGAGAATCATCTTAGGTTACAAAAGTTTATGTGGATTACATCATCTTTAGATCTACAAAGAAGGCCAGGTGTGATGACTTTGAGGATTGATGAATGAAGAATTTCAAATGAAGTGCTGATAGAAGAAATTACTTTCTTCCTAGATTACAAGTTCAGCAAAAGACATAAATGAATTTTTTATCAGCCAAGACAAGTATGTTGCAAGGATCCTGAAGAAGTTTGATTTAAGTGTGTCATGACCCAACCACTACACCCTATGAAGCTCCAAAGCCTAAGTCCAAGAAATGAACCTGATAGTCCTGAAAATTTACATTGTATAGATCCATGATAGTCACTAATGTACTTGACTGCTTCAAGTGCCTGATATAATAGTTTGTAGTTAGATGCTAGTTCCAAGGAATCAAACACTCCTACTACTTCAAATTTAGAAGCAGTGAAGAAGATTTTCAAGTATCTTAAAGGCCAACCTAGGTTGGGCTTATGGTACCCTAGAGAGTCATCTTTTGTGCTTGAAGCTTATAGTGACAATGATTATGCTAGGGCAAACAAGGATAGGAAATCCACAACTGGTGGATGACAATTTCTGGTAGGAAGGTGATCTCATGCAATGCAAGAAGCAAACAATTGTGGCTACCTCTTCCCCTGAAGCTGAAGTATGTTGCACTAGCTAAAAATGAGGAGCTTGAGCTCTTCACCATACATATCCCTCTAAGAAGAGAGAATCTGACATCTATCTATTATACTAAAAGATACAGCCCCTTAATTTAATGGGGCCGTTTCCATTAAAAGCTTAAACCTGTATTCAGCTATTCAATATGAAGGCGAAAGGTTCATGCATTGTTCCTGTTCTTCTTCTCTTCTTCTCTCTATCTTTAATACTCATATCCCTTCTTCTTCCTCTCTCTCCAAACCTTTAAGCATTTCAAGAGCTCTCTGTTTTATTCGACCCATAAACTCCCATCCTTGGGCGACTAAAGCGATACACATGTCTAAGTGGATTTTTTTTCTTTCTTTCAGGTTGATTTATCCAGCCTCCCATTAGGTGTGTTTGTTTTATCTTTTATAATAGTAGATTAGTTATGTTGCTTATGAATTCTATGAACTATTTTATAGATCATATCCATAGTGTTTGATGAAATGATTAGTAATTTTATAAGTTTTCTTTTGAGTAATTTTTATTTAGTTGGTGAATTTCGTGCTCGCAAATCTATTGAACAGGATGCTCGGGTTACTACCACAGAATCTGTAGATGAATGGGTCAAAAGCTGAGAGGTCCAGACCGGGTTATAAATATTAAGCTATGTGATCTTATCAATATAGATCCAAGGTATGATATATATTTCACCACCATATGCATTTACTTGATGCTTATCAAAATTGCTTATATGATTTTTTGAGTGAAATAAGTCGTTTCAGATAACCAACTTCAAACAGCTATTTAAAAAAATAAGCAATCCCAAACACCTGTTGCATTTTGAAAGTTAACTTTAAAACGCGATGCCAAAGGCAACCCATGAAAGTTTAGATTTTTTGGGAAAGCTATGCCGCTTATTGGTAACTTAGTTTGTATTTGACATCTTGATTTGTAGACAAGCAAAAGATGCAATCAAGACACCAAAGAAGCGTCTAGGAAGCAAAAGTCCAAAAATACAACTACTTTCACTTTTCGTATGTACCTCATTTCGTTCTTCATGATTGTTATTTATTTGAATATTTTGAATGTTATTTGATCTTATTCTGTTGAGCTTCGATTTAGGTATTGGAAACTTTGAGTAAGAATTGTGGGGAGAATGTATTTCAGCAAATCATAGAGCGGGACATCTTGCGTGATATAGTTAAAATAGTGAAGAAAAAGGTGCAATATATGTTGTTAGTTGTGCGGCATTTTGGTTCTTTTTTGGTACGATGTTTTGTGTCGTTTTGTAACATTAAGAATTTCCATATGCAGCCAGATTTAAATGTACGAGAAAAGATTTTAATATTGATAGATACGTGGTAAGAAGCTTTTGGTGGCCGTGGAGGAAGATATCCATAGTACTTTGCAGCGTATAATGAACTGAAGGTGATTAATTCATTTATCGTGTCATCTAGCAGTAATTAGGTGTAATAGTACGGGTTGCATAAATGATTAGATAAACAGAATAATGCAACACAAGAACACATACTACCATAGATCTGTGTGTAGTTAATTTTTCTTAGCTTTTGACCCTTTCATCTACAGATTCTGTGTTTTTATATGAGAATAAGTTTGTACAAGGTTATGAGAATATAAAAACACATATAGACAAAATGATAATCAATCTAACTTGAAGAAATTAAAAGCACAAGAAAAAAGTAGCACATATCACACAATATAAATTTACAAAACTCGATTAGCAATTTTGAAATGAATTTTATTGTTTCTCTTTGGTGTCCTTTCGTTCTACATCGGAATCCTTCTTTGATACTGCTTGGATAGTCAGCCTTACCTAGAGACTTATCAAGATAATAAGCCATTACATGTTCTCGAACCTGATATTTGTATCCCCTAATTGCCTTAATTTAGCAAATATTTGTATATAAACTACTTGCATTTCCTTTCTTCAATCTATATGGGATTAAATGTGGAAATGTTTTTTATCAGAAAGAACATGATCTTTGGATTGCTTCATGTAGTGTTTGATCTTTCAAATAACTTACCCCAGATTTGTCTCTATTTTGTGGTTGTATATGGTAAGATATTTTATTCATGGCGTAAGGTCGCAACTCACAAGCACCTGTTTCCATCATATTCGCAATTATTTTAGCACCTGTTTCATTTACATATTATACCCTTTTTTTCATTGCAGACATTACCTTGATGTAATGTTCGCGATAACCCTCAATTTTTTGTAACATTCACAGCTATTAATATATGTCGTGTTCATTGAAATCTTATTTTTTCATAACATTTTATTTATAATTCCAGGTGTTTAAAGTGTCCTGCCATAATATATTGTAGCATATAATTTGATTTTTTTTCTAGAAAATCTTAAACAGGGGTTTCTTTATCTTGCAATTGAGCCGGGGAACTAAAGGACAATTGCAGATGCAATTAACAGGGGATAAAGAACCATTTATTGCGTTTAGTAGAAGGTCTTTTATAAAATGGGACGTCAACACTGTCAACTGCAACAAAAAATTTTGATCATGTCGGGTTGCAAATGAACATGTGGTAACGAGTGCCACGAGGGAACAAGGTACCCTCAATTTTTCGTAACATTCACAGCTATTAATATATGTTGTGTTCATTGAAATATTATTTTTTCATAACATTTTATTTATAATTACATGTGTTTTAAAGTCCTACCAGAATATATTGTAGCATATAATTCGATTTTTTTCCGAAAAATCTTAAACAGTGGTTTCTTTATCTTGCAATTTGAGCAGGGACAAAGGACAGTTTGCAGATGCATTAACAGGGGATAAAGAACCATTTCTTATGTTTAGTAGAAGGTCTTTTGTAAAACGGGACGTCGACACCGTCAACCTGCAACAACATTTTTTGATCATGTCGGGTTGCAAATGAACATGTGGTAACGAGTGCCGCAAGGGAACAAGGTGTGACTGCTTTTGTTCATGTTTTGTTATAGACGACTTGATTTTTCTAAGCACGTGTAAAATGAAATCAGTTATTGATATCGTTCAATTGGCATATGTTATCAGTATTAAGGTATATGTTGCTCTTTAGTTCGTAATAGTTACTGGAATTGTATCTTCCCTTTCATTTTGTCGACTTCAATATACGTAACACATCAACAATTCATAGAATCATTATGCAATAAACACTTAGATACAACCCGTGTTCATCGCACGGTTCTGAATGCCTCGTTGTTCATCGAATACATATACATCAATCAATGTTGAGGAAATAAAAATTGCTCATCAAAGAATGATGAGGAAACAAAATTGTTCATAAAAAAACAAAAACGTTTGTTATGTTCATTAAAAAGATACAAAATGAGTTTTTACGTTCATCAATAAAAAATGTTCATCTAGTTTTTTATGTTCTTCAATACAAAATGTTCAACAATATACTGTCAGAATTTACGTTCATCAATAAAAAATGGTCATCAAGTTTTTTTTATGTTCAATACAAAATGTTCAACAATATACTGTCAGAATTTTAATCAGTATAAAATGTTAATCAATACTCCCTCTGTCCCAAATTTATTGTCCCCTGAGAAAAAAACACAGTTTAAAAAAAATGCATTTATTACCGCTTTTTTTTCTTACTTTTTAGCAGAATGACAGTTTTACCTTTTAGCTAATTAATTAAAGTGCCTTTAAATCTTGTAATAATAATTTTAAACAAAGATAATATTATTAGAAGGAGGTTATATTAAAAACCCTCCATTTCTTGGATACTAGAGGACCAATCCCACTCATTCATCCAAAAAGATATAAGGGCTGAGATTAAAATCCACTTATTAACCAAAAAGAAAAAGAAAAATAATAAAAGAAGCGGAGGGGTATGTTGGTCATTTAACCCTTACAACCACCCACACCTCCAATCACTCACCTCGTTTTTTTTAGATCTATCTATCTATCTCTCTCTCACCTAACACCATTAAAAACACATACAAACACATAGTTTTACGAATTCATATCTGTTTCGACATCTTTGAGCGATTATCTCTTCTTCAGTTCATTAACATCAGGTAAAGTTCATCCGATCTGTTTTTGTTTTTTATTTTTTAGCTTATTTGATGTGAATAAACTTATAATTCAGCTTATCCTATTTTAGCTTATTTGACGAATTATGTGAATTTATTATGTTGAATTATAAGCTAACTTATTAGCTTATTTTTATGAATTATCAGGTTTTATGGCTTAATCTACGCTGAACAGATATAGTATGATCTGTTAGTGAAAAATCATATATGATAACTTGCCTGAAAAAAATGTAAAAATTATGGACTGTATCATATATGATATAAGCTAGGTTTTAAGCATTTATACTATATCATATATGATAACGTGCTTGAAAATAAAATACAAGTAGTTTATGATCTCCTGGTGAGTACAAAAAAGTTAGTTTTGTGTATAATATCATAAATGATAATCTGCTTGAAAGTCAACATTTTTAACACTATAATATATCATATATGATAATGTGCTTGAAACTAAAATACAAGTAACTCTGACTTCTCGTGAGTAATTAAAAGTTAGTTGTGTGCCTAATATCATATATAGTAAAATCTACTTGAAAGTTAACTTCTTTAACATTATAATATATCATATATGATAATGTGCTTGAAAGTTAAATCAAATCTTTTTATTTGTGTAGAGAATGCTGTTTTCAAGACATCTTAAACACCGCAAGCATCCAAAGGCCCAAGAAGCTCAATGAAGAAGCTCATGAATTTTCATTTCACGGTCAAAATGTATTCTTCGTTTTTCTCTTGTAATCTCCGTATGGAGTTTTGACGTCTACAAACGATTATTGTAAATGATTGGAAACTGGTACAATGTCTTGCAATAATGGATTAACTTTCTTGGTTCTATGTCCTCATGTTATATGTTGAAATGAAAATGGTGAAACACTCGTGGATGTGATTTTTAATATTATGTCTATTTTGTTAAAGTTTTATTGCACCTTCATAATCACTTTCAATAAAAAAACATTAAAACAGGAACACATGTTATTATTGTTTAAACATCAAGTATGATAGTTGATAAATCAGTGATGATCATGTGAAATCATATATGATTTACGAAAGAAATCACATATGATACTTTGTTACCAAATTGTAAAATACAAATATCACATATGATAATTCAAATATAAAATAATCTGATGTACAATCATATATGATTTCATAGAATATCACATATGATATATAATAAAATCGCATTCATGTAAGATCAAAAATAACAAAATTTAAGTGAAAAAAGAATTATAACACTTGTTTTTATAACAATCAAACATAAAAGAGTTTTTTTTTAAACAATAATTTCTTCTTGAACAACAACTTAATGTTGAACCACGATTTGTTCTTGATCTTCAAACCTCTTAGGTCACCTACTTTTGTTGTGATCAAAACTTCCACATAATGAACAAGCATTCATGTTCTTCAATCCTGAAAATATAAAATGAATATAAAAGAATAAGTAAACTGTTTTTTGGAAAAATGAAATATCATATATGATAATCACATGCCATATATATATAACAAAGCAATATCATATATGATATACGTATGAAAAGTATCATATATGATATATCAAACACATAAACCAAAAGCTACTTAAACTGCTTATTGCTAAGTGATAAGCTAAATGCATCTTAATTAAGCTTATATAAACAAATTAATCTAATAGAGCTTATTCAGAACATAAAAAAAGTTAATAATAAAGCTTACTAACACTAGAAACATAAATAAGCTAACAAGATAGCTTATAATTCATCAAAATAAGCTAATAAGCTAGCTTATAATTCAGCAAAATAAATCCAGATGATGATGATTAATAAACTTATTTACATAGATCATCTAATAAGGTAGCTTATCTCTAGCAACAATTAATTCATATCATTTGTTCAAATAAACTGAATTATAAGCTCATAAATTTAAATGATAATAAATTAATAAGCTTATTCACATCAGATAAGCTAAAATAAGAACAGATCTGATGAATCTAACCTGATGTTAATCAATTGAAGAAGGAGATAATGGATCGAAGATCGATCGATTTTTTTTTTTTTGATCGATCGATTCTTTGTGGATCGATGTAGAGAGAGAAAAAAGGTGGTGATGGAGAAAACACACATTATGTGTGTATTATGAGGTGTTTATGAAAAAAATAAATATATATATTGTACAAAAATACCCCTTTAGTGTAAATAGGCAATTTAATCTCAACCATTAGATGAGATGAAGATGAAGGGTGGGGATGAGTCCCCTGGTATCTAAGAAAACTTTGGTATCCAAATGAACTTAAATCATATTATTAAACTTGATTAAACTTCCATATTTATTTTTAATAATAGACAATTAATTTAAAACATCATAAAAAAGAAACGTGAACTATTAGTTTAAGAAGAAAAGAGTACATAATGTTCATCAAAATTGTCCATTAATACTCTAGGTAACATCTCGCTTAAAACAAACAAAAAGAAACACATATCAACACCTAATAATTTATTAGTAGCTTTTTAAGAGAGAACCAACTTTTTATTTGATTTCCCTTCAATGTTATCTAAAAATAACTTGTGTTATTTATAGTCATGAAACATAATTTAAAAATTGAAAATATGGATAGAAATATCATTAAGTTCGTTACTTAATGTAATCTCTAAATAGAAATTTTTATTCGGGGAGTCTTTAACCACTCCACTTAATAGCCATCGTAAATTGAATATTAATTACTCTATTAAAAACCATAAAACTTTTCGATTTAAGTTCATTTGGATACCATACTTTTTGTGGATACCGAGGGACTCATCCCACCTCCCATCTTCATCTCATCCAATGGATGAGATTAAATTGCCTATTTACCCTAGAGGTGTATTTTTGTACATTATATATCCTTACTTTTTTATAACCACCTCATCTGATACACACACATAGTGTGTGTTTTCAGATCGTCTTTTTTTTCTCTCTCTACACCGATCCACAACTAATCGATCGATCATCACAAACAACTAATCGATCGATCTTCAATGATTGTCTTATTTTGAATCGATCATCTCCTTCTTCATTTGATTAACACCAGGTTCATATTTGTTCTTATTTTAGCTTATTTGATGTGAATAAGCTTATCAATTTATCATCATCCGAATTTATAAGCTTATTATTCAGCTTATTTTGATCGAATATCTTAATTATTTATTATTAGTGATAACCTAATTTATTTAGGTCCTTTATGTGAATAAGTTTATGTATTATCATCATTTGAATTTATGTTGCTGAATTATAAGCTGGCTTATTACCTTATTTTGATGAATTATAAGCTATATTATTAGCTTATTTATGTTGCTAGTGTTAATAAGCTTTATTAGCTATTTTTTATGTTATGAATAAGCTCTATTAGATTAATTTGTTGATATAAGCCGAATTAAGGTGTATTTAGCTTATCAGTTAGCAATAAGCAGTTTTAAGTAGATTTTGGTTAACGTGTTTGATATATCATATATGATACTTTTCATACGTATATCATATATGATATTGCTTTGTCATATGTATATGGCATGTGATTATCATATATGATATTTTATTTTTCCAAAAAACAGTTTATTTATTCTTTTATATTCATTTTATATTTTCAGAATTGAAGAACATGAATGCTTGTTCATTATGTGGAAGTTTTGATCACAACAAGAGGAGGTGCCCTAAGAGGTTTGAAGATCAAGAACAAGTCGTGGTTCAACATTAAGTTGTTGTTCAAGAAGAAATTGTTGTTTAAAAAAGTACTCTTTTATGTTTGATTGTTATATGAACAAGTGTTATAATTCTTTTTTCACTTGAATTTTGTTGTTTTTGATCTTACATGAATGTGATTCTATTATATATCATATGTGATATTCTAGGAAATCATATATGATTTTACATCAGTTTCTTTTACATTTGAATTATCATATGTGATATTTGTATTTTACAATTTGGTAACAAAGTATCATATGTGATTTCTTTCATAAATCACATATGATTTAACATGATCATCACTGATTTATCAACTATCATACTTGATGTTTAAACAATGATAACATGTGTTCTTAACTATGAACGGACTTAACTATGACCAGTACTAACTCTAGTACTGCTAAGACTACCAGCACTAACTTAGTACTGCCAGACTTAATTTAGTATTGCCAGTATTAACTCAGTACTAACAGAACTAACTATTTCTACCAGACTTAACTGTTATACTACCAGTATTAAGTCTTTACAATCTATTTCCCAACAAAGATATTCCCAAGACTGCTTTCAGAACACGGTACGGACATTATGAATTCTAAGTAATGCCATTTGGTTTAACCAACGCGCCTGCTATGTTCATGGACCTCATGAACCGTGTGTGCAAACCATACTTGGATAAATTTGTGATAGTGTTCATCGATTATATTCTTATCTACTCCCGTAACAAAGAAGAACACGCAGATCACCTGAGAATAATCCTGGAATTACTCAAAAAGGAGAAATTATATGTCAAGTTCTCCAAATGTGATTTCTGGATCAGTACGTGATTGACAGTCAAGGAATTCACGTTGACCCTGCCAAGATTGAAGCAGTTAAGAATTGGGCATCTCCTACTACACCCACAGAAGTACGCCAATTCTTAGGACTCGCTGGCTATTATCGGAGATTTATCGAAGGTTTCTCAAAGATTGCAAAGTCTTTGACTGAATTAACCCAGAAAAACAAGAAGTAAATCTGGGGAGAAAACCAAGAGTCAGCCTTCCAACTGCTAAAACAAAAATTGTGTGAAGCTCTAATCTTAGCATTACCATAAGGAAACGATGACTTTATCGTTTACTGTGATGCATCACATTAAGGTCTAGGAGCGGTGTTAATGCAAAGAGAAAAAGTTATTGCATATGCATCCCGACAACTCAAGCCTCATGAAGAGAACTATACCACACACGACCTTGAATTAGGAGCAGTTGTGTTCGCTCTTAAAATTTGGAGACACTATCTGTATGGCACAAAGTGTACTGTGTTCACTGATCATAAAAGTCTTCAGCATATCCTTGATCAAAAAGAGTTGAACATAAGACAACATCGTTGGTTAGAATTGCTCGCAGATCACGATTGTGAGATTCGCTACCATCCTGGAAAGGCAAATATTGTAGCAGATGCCTTAAGCCAGAAGGAACGAATCAAACCACTCTGAGTTAGAGCATTAGTCATGACCCTTCACCCAAAATTACCATCATAAATCCTCAAAACCTAAACCGAGGCAATCAAAGCTGAGAACCTACGAGTAATGGACAAAGCATTTGAAGTACGTCTTGATGGAACCCGATGTATCAAGAATCGAAGTTGGTTACCACTCTTTGGTAATTTGAG
>BQNB010035489.1:5051-21374 GCA_026074375.1 Tanacetum coccineum | reverse complement strand
AAGTTTTCCACTCCCCTCTTTTTTTTACAGCTATGAGTATCCATGACTTTCTTTGCATGCCTTCCTTGGAGAAGGCCATAGTATTGGAGGAACCACATGAGCTAGGGACTTCTATTTTGAGTAGAGTTGCTGATCACACCACACCGCCTGCTCTAGCAGGTACTGCTATCCCTCGTGCTTCCCCAGAGGAGATTGCCGTTACCCAACCTAATCGCAATGTAGTCGCAAAGGCTGATCACGCGGCCAAGCAAAAAACCTCTACTGGGCCGGAGATATCTACCAATACGACCAAAAGGACCAGATTGAGTCAGAAAGTGTCTGGGGCAGGCTCTAGTGGGTTAACAGCTGGAGATGAGGTCGAGCAGACTGATGATGGTACTCTTAATGATGATGATTAGCGTGATGGGTTAGAGTTTGCCGTGGAATACGTTGGGAACCTCAATGATGTCGGCCAAGGTGAGCATATAAACGTTATCCCACTTTGAACTTTTGATCCGAGCCTTGGGCTAGATGTGACTTATCCTCCTATTCTTCTTCCAGATAAGAAAGTCGAAGCTTATGTTGAGCTGTCTGGGGGCGTGAGGAGGACTACCCGAGCTAGTTCTCACGCGTCTCATGGTAAACTTGTCTCTTCATTTACTTTTGCTTCCAATTACACTATGTCTTTGTCTTATATACTTTTTTTGTATGCAGGTGTTGGCGAGGATGCATCTTCTCCTGCTCAGGAGGCTGTGCCAGCTCCTGGTACTCAGCCCCTGGATACTGATGCTGGTGCTGACGAGATTGCTAGTGATGGCAATGTTGATTCCTATTTTGATGCTCGAGTTAGCAATACTACTAGAGATGTGCTTGAGAGGGATCTTCTTTCTTTTGTCCCTAGGCCTTATTACATTCCTTATCCCAATGACGAAAATAATGGATGTGAGTCTCCTCCCTACACCAAGGATGATTGGGACGAGATTCATGGAGTAAATCTTGGTTTGCGGAGGAAAGAGCTTTATAAGGATCCCAAGGTTTGCCGAACTGCTATTGATCGTTTTTCTCGCCAGCTGAGATTCATCTATTGCACGAGCTCTCCTTAGTTGAGATGTCTAATCATATGAGCGTGTTGCAGTGTCAGTTGATTACTCATGGGCGCTCATTTCATGCTCGTTATGACCACTCCTTAAGGGAAGTTGAGCGTCTCACAAAACAATGTGCACAGCAGACACTAATCATTAAGAAACAAAATGCTGACCTTAAGCAACACAAGGAGTCTACTGTTCATGCTAGTAAGTAGGTGTCTGGGTTAAAGGCTGAGCTGGGGGCCCTTAAGTCTAAATGTGAGGCCACTAAACATAAGCTTAGCAGTTAGGACAAGAAACATAGGAAGTATAGGAGTGAGAGGGACACTCTTACCAAGGAGAAGGCAAAAATTGAGGAAGAGCTTAAGTCATAGTTGGAGCATCGTAAGAGGCAAGCTGAGGAGATCCAGGGCAGCATTACCTCCTTCTTTCAGTCAGATTTCACTCCACTTATCCGAAGGTTCCTTAAGAGTAGTGAGTTTAACTGAGTGTTTGCGGGGGTGTTGAATACAACGATTAGTGTTGGAGTCAAGCGTGGGCTGCGTATGGGTCGTACTGATGAGGAGTTCAGAGGGTTATCTCAGAGAGTTGCTGGTTTCATTCCCGATGCTAAGGAGAAGTTTGATAGAGTTATTATTGCTTTTCCTAACACTACTTTCCCTTTCTTGGACAAGGTTTCTCAACATTCTCAGAGCTCTTTGCAAGACATTGCTTGACTTGAGCCTGACAGGGTGACACCTTCTTCCCAGATTTCCTCTGCTACTGCATCCTTGCGGACGAACACCCATGCGCGACACTCTACTTCATCATCCAAGACTTTTGGTCATACTAGCACTCCAGAGCACTTGAATAAAAAGAAGAAGCCCGTTGATAGAGGAGGGCCTTCTACTACTTAGACTAGCCTTAGATTACAGTTATTTTGTTTATGTAACTAGCCTTGTGTTTCAGGATTTAAGTGCTTTGTAAGCAACTTTATATTTTGGATGTGATTGTATCCTTATTAACTTTCAATCTTGGTGGTTACTTATGCTTTTTTATGTTATTCCTCCCTTGAATGTATGTTTGTTTATTTTGTCATATGTTGTAACACACTTTGTCATTTGTCAGACAGGTGCCTAGACTTATATAGGCATGAGGCAACAGCTTTCGGGCTGTAACCCATGCGCTAGAGCATGAACCAAACCTACCTTAGCGATTTTTGGGTTAGGCTAGACATTATTGTATTTTGTAGTAGTTCTAACATACCCATATGCCTGTGATAATGTTTAAACTTAAATCAATATGCATGCGTTACCCTTTCCCACCCGTGCGGCTTGCGCTCGTATGCATTTTGATGCAACATTCGAATTAATATTCTCATGTTGCTCTCTCTATCCGATGTAGCTATTTACCGAAGAGTGTTTATTATGCGTGAAGGGGAGAAGTGTTTGTTCGCCTCCCTTTCGATGCAGAGTCAATTAGCAGAGGTTGCTCAGCCTAAGCACCAATGACATCAGTTTTACCATTGGGGACAAATTAGTAGGAGTCACCCTATTCACGCGAAGGTAGCGAGCCATCCGTCGTTGTACAGTCATGCTATGATAAAAAATTCAAACATATAGTCTTAAGAGAAAATATGGGAAAATTGTGTTTCATTCATATCATACTAGAAGAAACAATACATTGATAATATCTAAGGTCACCTCCGGAGCAAGTATATACTTTAAAAATTGCTTCTCCGGTAGGGATACATAGTAGAACTAAAAGGTACCCTGGTGTTTTACATGTAGCACCTTCAGAGGTTATAAGCATGCCAGTCCTTGGTATCTCTTCCCCTTCCATGTTACTTAGCTAATAAGATCCGCTTTAGAATGCTTGGATAACTTTGTAGGGTCCTTCCCAGGTGGGTCCTAGCTTGCCTGTGTTAGCAGCCCTTGACACTTCATTTCTTCTCAGTACAAACTCTCCCACCTTGAACTGCACATGTCACACTTTTTTTGTTGTAATACTTCTCGACCTGTTGCTTGTACCTGGCCTCCCTTATAGCTGCTATTTCTCTTCGTTCTTCTAGTAAGTTTAAGTTTAGATGAAGCTTCTGATCATTAGTTTTTTCGTTCACGCTGGATGTTCTGTGTGTTGGCATGCCGATCTCTGCAAGGATGACAACTTCGGTACCATAGGTTAAGCTAAAGGGTGTTTCACCATTGCTGGTATTCTTCATGGTTCGATGTGCCCACAATACATTTGGTACCTCTTCAGCCCAAGCTAATCCTCCCTTCTCCAGTTTGGTCTTAATTCCTCTTAAGAGGCTTTTATTTGCTCTTTCTACCGCTCCATTCCCTTGGGGATGGTAAACTGAGGTACAGATTAATTTGATCATGAGCTTTTCTGCCCACTTCTTGAAAGGGTCATTCACAAACTGGGTTCCGTTATCTGTGACAATGGTAGCTGGGATCCCAAACCTGCAGACAATATTATCATAAGCGAAGTTCACCACCTGTTTACCAGTAATGGTAGCTAGCGGCTTCGCCTCCATCCATTTAGTAAAGTAGTCGATTGCCACGATTAGATACTTCACCCTTCCTGGGCCTTCCGGGAGAGGTCCCACTATATCCATGCCCCACTTCATAAATGGCCATGCAGATGTTACTGAGATCATGTCTGCCTTAGGGAGTCTGGGTACGGCTGCATGTGCTTGGCAGTCATCACATACTCTGATCAACTCCCTGGCGTCTCTGTGCATAGAGGGCCAGAAGTACCCCAGGTTCATGGCCTTAGCCACCACCTGTCTAGGCCCGTCGTGCATCCCGCATGAGCCCATGTGCACCTCTCTAATAACGTAATTGGCCTGCAGAGGACCTACACACCTCATCAGTGGAACCAAGTAAGACTTCCTATACAAGACTCCATCTTCTATCGTATAGTTTCCAATTTTCCCCATTAGAGTTCTAGCATCAACATGGTATTCTGGTAGTTTTCCCTCCTCTAGGTAGTTTCGGATCGGGGTCATCCAAGTCGGGCCTTCTTCTTCAACCACCACGTTAACCTCTTGTGCTTCGATGGAGCGTTCATTCAGCACCTCTACTAGTACTTCTTTGGACAGGTGGTCGAATTGGACTGCTGCCAACTTGCTAAGAGCATCGGCCTTCCTGTTCTCTGCTCTAGGGATATGAGTTATTCGAAACCTGTTGAATGCACCAGCTAGCTCCAAGACCTTTTTCTCAGTATTTTATCATCCTTCCCCCCTTAGCCTCGTATGACCCTTCCACCTGACTAGCCACTATCTTGGAGTCTACGAAGGCATGAATGTCCCTCACCTGCATCTCCTTGGCTATCCCCAGCCCAGCCAATAAGGCTTCATACTCAGCCTCGTTGTTGGAGTTAGAAAAGTTTAAACGAAGCGCGTAAGAGTATTCCACGTCGTCTGGAGCTATCAGGATGAGGCCAGCTCCAGATCCTTCATTGTTTGATGCTCCATCGGTATATAATCTCCATGCCTTCGGGCCAGGAGTAAGATCTCCCCTTGCGTTTGAAGGTTCTGGGATGTCCTCTACTCTTGGGTTGTTAGGCACCTCTGCTGTAGCACTTATCTCTGTTGGAGTGTCTGCTAGAAAGTCTGTTAAGACCTGGCCCTTTATTGCTACCCTTGGCACGTACGTTATGCCATAAGCCCCTTATTCAACAGCCCACTTTGCTAACCTTCCTGACGCTCCCGAATTGTTCAGCACTTGTCCGATCGGGCTGTCAGTTATGACCTTGATCGGGTGAGCTTAGAAGTACCTCCTTAACCGCTTAGCCGCATGGACTAGGGCCAGAGCTAGCTTCTCCATTGGAGCATAGTTTGTTTCCGCCCCTTGCAAAGATCGACTGACATAGTGTATAGGCATTTGCCTCCCGTTCCTTTCCGTGAGGAGCACCGCACTAACTACTTCATTTGTTGTGGCCAAGTACATCATCAAGGTCTCGCCCTTCTTGGGGGTAGTGAAGGTTGGCAACTCAGATACCAACTTCTTTATCTCTAGGAACGCTGCTTCAGCAGCCTCTGTCTATCTGAAGTCCTTCTTGTTGGTACATTTTTCAATGTGTCTAAAAAAGGTAAGGATCGTTCGGCAGACTTAGACAAAAAACGATTTAGGGATGCTAGTTTCCCACTTAGAGACTGCATCTGCTTGAGGGTCTTGGGTGACGGCATGTCCATGATAGCTTTTGCTTTTTCAGGGTTAGCCCTTATGCCCTCTGAAGTGACTACATAGCCCAAGAACTTTCCTTCCTTCATGGCGAATGAACATTTCTTCGGGTTGAGTTTCATGTTTATCCTTCGGAGAGTGGAGAAAGTTTGTTCTATATCTTTTATGATGTCTTGTTCAGTCTTACTCTTAATCACCATATCGTCCACATACACTTCTAGGTTTACCCCTATCTGCTCCTTGAAGGCAGAGTCCACCAGTCTCTGGTATGTCGCCCCTGCATTCTTGAGGCCAAATGGCATCTTCGTGTAACAGAAGACTCCCTCTTCCGTATGGAAAGCCGTATTCTCTTTGTCCTTCTTCGTCATTTATATTTGGTGGTATCCCTTATAAGCATCCAAGAAACACTTATATTGGAATCCCATCAGCGACTCAATCTTCCAATCGATCTCCGGCAAAGGGTATAGATCCTTTGGGCATGCCTTATTCAGATCTTTAAAGTCGATGCACATTCTCCAACTCCCATCGACCTTCTTGACCAGCACCGGATTAGCAACCCATATGGGGTATCACACCCGTCTTACGATACCGGCCTTGAGCCATTCATTAACTTCGTCAGTCACCACCTTCCTCCTGTCTGGAGTGAGACTCCTCTTCTTTTGTGCCTTTGGTTCAATGTGGGGGTAGGTGTCTAGGCTATGCTCCGTTATAGCCCTAGGGATACCCGTCATGTCTGCTGGAGTCCATGCAAAGATGTCCACATTCTTTCGGAGGGTATGTATTAGTGCATGTCTGCACTCAGCGGACAGACCTCCTCCGATGGTGACGAGTTGTTCTGGATAGTTATCATTTATCACTATCTTTTCCTCGACACTAGACTTGGGTAGTCTTCTTTCCTTGTCAAGTTGTCGCCTTCCTTCCGTACCATCCAATTGCATTGGTTCCTTTCCTGGTCTCCGGGGGCGGGTCTCCACCGGAGCCAACGAAAGTCTAGGGTTAGCCACTTCCGAGCTTGTCTGCATCGGAGTAAGATCTGTTACCCGCGCATGTCGACTTAGGTCTTGAGCTTCCTCGATCTATCTATTATTACCAACAAGTATTGTTATAATGAAAGCGTATATTATTACCAACAAGTTTATAAGCAAAGAAAAAGTAATTTAAAAAAAATATTTTTTATAATTATAATTATCATGTATTTTATAGTTGTAAATTTATATTAAATAGTTATTTGTATATATATGCAATTTTAAGTTTAAGTTGGATATATATGCAATTTTTGAGCTTTTAAAATGATATATATATGCAATTTTAAGTTTGAGTTGGATATATATATATAGTGACATTTTCTTTGCAGAACCATTTTTTTGTACAGAACATACAGAACCAGCATTTTTACTTCTAATAGTGCATGATGTACATCATATCAATGCAAAATGACATTTTTGTAAATACCTACTACTTATTTTGGAAAAAAAATTAAAATAAAGGCAAATCAGGTATTTTTGCTCTCCATAAAAATAGCATTAAAAAATTCAAATAATTATATTTTCACATAACTTTTATTTTCTCCTCCTTTATTCTAGATCTACAACAACCTATCTTTAACCTAACCATTCACATCTCCTCTCATCTTTAACACCAAATTAATCTATCACCGTGTTCAACAATCGATCCGTGTTTGAAGTATAGGACAGGTACACCATATTCAATTAAACATATGTTTTTTTATTCTAGAATTGTACAGGTTCTTTTTTTTAATTTTTGCAAATCCGATTGGATCTTGTAAAGAAATATGAGTGTTGAATGTAAAAGAACAAATAATTTTATTTAATATAATTTTTTTTAATCAAGTCATCAAAATCGTTTTTTAGTTAAGTCATCAAAAGCGTTTTTTTTCTTTCTCGATAATGTGTTTGGTTGATGCAAAACTGCATTTAATAGATAAATGGTGATAACATAGGATTTGATAACTGTGTATGTGTTGTAACTTGTAAGCATAAATGATAACGACATAAATGGTGTATTCTTGAACGAATTGCATTTTTTAATATATAAACCATTCTTGAACGAATTGCATTTTTATGTTTAAGATAAAAACTAACAAATAAATTGATTCTTAATAGAACAACGGCCAATTATGAGTACTTTTGTTTTGGGCTTTTAGCTTTAACTGGGTTATACATTTCACTTGTTATTTGTTGTTGGTATTTTTGTTTTTTAATATATTTATGCTTCTCAGTCTATATGTACATGTAATTCGATAGGTGTGTTTATGGTAATAGCTAGCTAAAAGCCTAAAACTATTTTTGTTTTTACATATTTGTTTCAGTGGAGATGCCTCGATCATAAGAAAGACGACATGTAAGTCGGTAGGTACAACCCATATCGATATAGAACCATTTATGATCTTAGGTGTTTGTGTTGGGCTAATTCCTTTTCCTCATCATAACCAATCTCTAAGAAATACCTATCAGGTCTATATTGCTTTTTGTGTATGTAGAGTTTGAGATCTTTAGTTTGGTGGTTGCATTAGGTTTGATGATTATGTTTTTTTACTTTATGTATTTAAGTCTGGTCAATCATATTGTTAACGTTGTAAGAGGGACTAGTATCGGGAATTGGGGATCGATTGTTATATCTAATTTGTTTAGTTTCGGGTGTAATCCCAAGCAAAACCGTGCCTAGGTCCTAGTTAAATGCATCCGGAGACCTTTAGTGACGGGGTTATATGCTTTTTTTCTTTAGAAAGCATGTTGTTCATTTCTAAATAATTCCATTTCTCTTTCTCTCATTCTCTCCTCTATAGTTTCTCTCTCTAGACACTTCTTTCTTTCTCTATCTCTAGTTGATTTCGTGATCGATTGTATGAAGTGAAGTGTTAACGGGATCCTACAATTGGCATCAGAGCTACGTGTGATTTTGGTTGTCTTTTGTGGTGTTAAAAGATCAAATTCGTGATCATTTTGGTTACTAAAATACCCACGGCTCAAAATTCATTTTGGCTTGTTTGGCTGGGTTATCGTGGTGTTTTTCGTGTGATATAAGTAAGTGATGATACTTGTAACTCTACAAGTGATACTCAAGCCTCAAGCTTGAATATCCTGCAAGGTTGAATTTCATTTAAGTGTTCTTCGTGGAGTGTTGATCTTTGAGATCCACAAAGATATGCTTGTTATTGTGTGTTAAATCTTCTAGAGACGCGTATTTTGCAAATCCTAGATTTGGTTCGTGGCTTAAACGTTTTTAGTGATTTGAAAAAATTGGAAGTTGTAATTCTTTGTGGCGGTTTGAGTATTTTATTATACTCTAGCCGGCGGTTTGACCTGGTCAACGGCGAGTTGAATTCATTCGAATATTTATAGCCGGCGAGTTGACAAAACTCGCGGCGAGTTGCTAAACAGCGAGTTGCTAAACAGCGAGTTGCTAAATGGCGAGTTACCAAACAGCGAGTTACTAATTGGCAGCGGTTTGCTAAGAATTTTTAGGTGGCGGAAAAGGGTTTCAGTAAAACAGCCATAACTTTTGATCCGTAAGTCTGTTTCAGGCCCGTGACCTCTTAAATCGAAGAGAAAAACGAGACGGATTACGTTGTAACCATCTTATAGCTGGTTACAGATTTTTCGAGGCCCAAAACCCTTGTTTACTATGAATTATTGACATTTTTCAGTTTTTTAGAATTTGTGTTAGACTGGTTTTTGTTCTAGCTCACGACCCATCTGTGTTTTTTAGGCCGTTTAGTTTGGTGAGCCTATTTAAAAACAATGTTGGAACCTAGCCAGAAAATTATCTGTTCTTTAGGACAATTAAATCAATTGGCGTGTTTATGATTCAAATCATTCACGATTTCTTTGATTTGTAAAATCCGTTTAATTAATTTATCCGTTTTAATCATTAGTCGTGTAAAATCCGTGAAACGTGAATTGTTACACACACACCTCAATCACATCTTTATCCCACTTAAGATCCAACAAATTTTCACACTTCATAATTCAGTTAAAATGGGAACACAGGATATTATCTTGGGGTTCAGTTTTAAATGAAACAGAGATACAGAAACCGCAGTTGCAGCAAAGATTTTTCAAAGAAAAATCCTTGAAAAAATTAAATGCACTTAATTCAACACTCAACTTCTCAAAAAAAGAGTGTATATTGTATCAACAAGTTTTGCACAACTCTTTGGTATAGTGTCAGAACCTTCAAGTTTCAGTTATCTAACACATGAATAACTTAGCAACATTCTAATACAGAAAACACTTCACTAGATGGATCCAAATCCCCTCAATTGTGATCAATATTACAGTTTGAAAGGTTCATTAACTCTGACTTGTTAAAGCCTCTTGATATTTATTCAAGATCTTTTTCATCCGATCGAGAAGTAAGAGAAAACTTTAGAGATTACGCAAAAATGACGCTCAAAATTCAAGGAAAACACTCATCAAAACATGAACTCATTGAGCAATGTCTATTAGAAGAGCAAGTCATGTGCAAGAGCTTATGAGTCGTCTGAAAAAGTTGAGTGAAAGACAGTTGCAGATTCAACAGTGCAAGGTTCAGGTAGGGTTCAAATCATGGTTACAAGTTCAGGAGAATGAAACCAGCTGTGGGATTGTATCAGATGAAGAGATTGATAAACAGAAATTGAAAGCACATTACAGTTACATGGCAAAGATTCAGGAGGTCTCACCTGAAGAATCAAGTTCTACTGATACGCCATTGGAACAGGTACAAAACAATGATGAAAAGAATGTGTTTGCCAATGAAAGACAACATTCTGAGAAACATGCTTCAGATGTGTTGATGAGCGGTGTCACGCATGCTAATTGAATTGCATAATTTAACTCTTGATACGGAGGAAACAAAAACAATTTTAAATGCAATTACAGGAAGCAAACCATTTGATCAAGAATTGGAAAAGTGCAAAATAACCTTGATGAAAATCCATGTGCTCTGGGGGAGGCTTATTAGTTGTCGGGATAGTGGTCTGATTGCACCTTCAGAACAATCAGAATGAGTTTGAGAAGTACACGCCTTAATGGTACCGGACGACTTGATTTTGAAATTCTTCAAACAAAGTTAAATGAAACTCTAGGATAATAGCTCTAATGACATGAAATAAAGAAGGTTTAAAACAAAAAGCCTATGAAAAAATTTCGTTCTTAATCGAAACACGATGAGTTAGTCAAAAAGAGTCTTTTAAACAAAGGTCAAAACTCGAAGTTTATTCTCAAAGAGAACACAAAGGTCCTTTTCGGATTTAAAGGTTAAGGAAGATAAAAGATATTCGACAAGATGATTGAAATGGACAAACAATTAAAGTTTTTGATTGAAATTGTTTATACTCGTAATCAGTCATTCGTGTCCATTTACGTATGTTAGCACCCAATTGCGCGACTATAATGGTAAGACCTAACTTGCTAATCCAAGGTACCTCAAGAAAGTCAATTGAGAAGCCCTGTTTGTATGGGAGGATACCATATGGATACTTCTGTTCCTGCAACACAGATTTGCCTGATAGGGAAAAGACCATGACTCTTTGTTAACGAGTGTAGATCAAAATTGAATAAGATTATGTTAAAACCAAATGTTTACTACAAAACAAAATAGTCTTTATGAAATTTTCATAAGAACCCTCACTGGGTATCTTTCATCAGGTAGAACGGCAGATAGGAAGTAAGGATACAATGTGGGAAAACGGCTTGTTAGACAACAAAAAACCAAACATGCTAAAAACATTGCTTTTACCAGTTTCGGAATTCCATTGTAAAAGTAGACAAGTTTTTAATGACATGACATTTAAAATCAATCATTTATAGAAATTATTGATCAGCTGGTATAAACTATAGTGATTATTTTCGGGTGCCATTGCTAAAGTATGGAGTTTTGATGAAAAACCTTATTAATGCCTCTTTCCATAAAATCACAAAATGATAGTTTTCGTTTTGACATGAACTTTAAACGGGAAATGCATGAAGATTATGATACGTAAATTCCCTTGGAAAAGAGATTGACGATCTTGAATAGAAAAGGCTGTTTTTTCAAACATATATGATCTATTCTCGAGTGTGTGTCTAAAGTGTTACATGTTCGTTTTGCATTCTCTGTCTGATTAAATGATATATCTGAATTACAATGTTGTATTTAATAAAGGTCAAAGCATATGCATGTGTGCAAAAAAGCTTTCGAAAAGAATTCATAATATTTATTAAAAAGTTTTTCTAAAATTGAAAAACACTCGATTTCTTTAAAACTTGCTTTACAACAATGTAAGAAACCAATGAAAACAAACTCAGTTTGCAAAGAAAACGGATCTAATGTATTTGAAAAGAACGTGATACAATATCATGAATACAAGATGTGAAAGATCATATGCAGACAAGAACATAGCAATAGTGAGTTAAAGAAAACTCATTCTGAACTGCAAGGGAAGTCTGTGGAAACTCAGTTTAATAAACTTCTGTTGTTCGACAACAAATGCCTCAACGAATTCCAAAAACATCAGTTTAGGAAAACTGACTCCTTTTTTAAATTCTCTGAAATGATGAAGTTTTCAAATGTAAACAGTCGGTTAATAAAAACTAATGTGTCGGATGGTTGGGTTTAAACAAGTCATCTACAGTTTTGATCAGATTAGAAAAAAAGCAGTTCGAAACACAAATGATTTGATTGCACTTGGGCCCTTCTAGGAATTGCACAAAGCACGGTGTCTCATCAATCACCAGGAAAAAAGTAGGCTCAAATGACATGGTATCATAACTACTACCTAGAGAAGCTAAAGAAAATTGCACAACTTCAGAAGACAAAGAAGTGAATGGAAAACCTAGTATGCATTGATCCTGCTAGTTTACCCAACAACTGATAATGTTGCCAAACAAAACCTAGGGATTGGCAAGGAATATGAGTAGTCGGGTTTCAAACAAAGATGTTCATCTTAGAGAATAGGAAACAAAGCTTTATTGAAGTTTAATGACTTTGCAATGTCTACATGCAAAAAGTGCCTTTACAAGTGAATCTTGCTGAATGGTCTTAGTAATACTCTCAAGGTAAATCCTAGTGCCTCTGCACATAATATGGATGCAAATTCCCATAAGACAACAAAGTGTTTTATGCCGTAGAAAAGTCAGTGCATCTAGAAACAGAAAGTCAGATCCCCACAGGACATTGGTTCTCAAACAAACAGATACCACTTGTCCCTGAGGAAAATCAATGAATCCTAGCATTAGTCTTAGTGGAAACCACCGGGTAGAAATCTTTAGTAGTGTTCATCTTAGGTGGATTCCACTGGAAAGTTATTCAATATTGCCGAGAAGGTTGAGTGAACCCACAACATGTACAAATGTAGATATCATCATATTTGCATGCAAACAATCTATTGGGGTTTAAAGTGCAGTACGTCATTCAATGGTCAAAAGCAACAACGAATTGACTAATTGCTGATGCACTATACAATGAAAAGACAGGTAAATCGTGAGTGTGGTTGTGAAATTACTGTATCTAAGAAACCAGTGGCCAGATTGGTTTCACAAAAGAAGAATTTCTTTAATATGACGTTTGAACACAGCAGTTCAAGCCTGTCTTCAATAGTCTAATGGCGTCTGCTGCAAATAACACTTCAGGCCGTTCTCAAAGTTGAAAAAGACGCTTGATCGCAGCAGATCACGGCCGGTCTTCATGGCCAATGACTTTCTGAATAAATAAACCTTCAGAACTCGGAATACAAGACACAGTAATGAACAGACAAGTGCAAAGCTAGTTCCAAAGTTGTTTCCCTAGCTGTTAAGGACAGCTACATCCATCGACAAGAGTTGTTATTACTATTCACCATCTTATAGCAATTGCTAAGGATACAGGGAATAATACAAATCAAAAAAACAGAAATTTTTTCCAAAAATAAATCTTCTCGACATGTCTCTTGGAATCGATAACATTTCCGTGCTTAGAAATGTCGATTAAATTGCAGGGCGTGAAAGGAAGTTCGAGCGAGAGTTTAAATAGTTTCAAACATGTCATTTCTAATTTTCTTAATGGCTTATGTGCAAAAAATCAGTACATAAACACGACTTAAAATAAGGAAGGTTCATAACTTATCCTACAACGGAAAGTTAAAGTTTCTCGGTATGGAGTGTTCTTACAAGACATTTCAATGTTTTTGTCAAGAAAAAGGATAGTGTACGTTTCAGTGCGCTTGCCTTAGCGTTAGAAGAGAGTCCTCTACAATCGGTTTTCAAAATGTTGAACATAATTTTTCAAGAATTTCTCGATGACAATTTAGAATCTTTCAAATTGTGTGTTCAACCCACTCTTCCCTCCAATGTTTCAAAATGACAACAATTCTCAATTGGTCCTATAGTTGAGGGGGAGTTTTTCGAAACACCAACGTTTTATGTTCTTGGTACTCAACAAAAACAATTTTATGTATTCAAAAACATTATCATATGTTCAAAAACATTCTTGCTGACCCCCCCCCCCCCCCCATATTTTCTCACAGATTTTTCAAGACATATTTTAATACAGGTATTTCAAAAAACTAAGTGTTGATTCCTTTAAAATAAGGGACAATGTAATTAAAATATGATCTATTCGGACTTAATGTGTGAGAAGGTTTTATGGTTCGATCTTATAAACAACATCTTAATTTTCTTGCGGATTTTGAGTCATAGGTGGTTAGGTTAGAGTCTATCCTATTGAACCAACCATAAACTGGAGGTTCTACCATAGGAAAATCCAAAGTTAAAAATAACAGTCTTAGTTTGATTGGAGATGAATGTATATGGAATAAATGCCGACTAAGATTGAGACTAACACTGACAATCACAAAGGTTTTAGTAATGACGTCCTAGTTAGCATATGAGGGGTGAAGAGAAAAAGATTGTATAGATAAGGGTTAAAAAGAAGCCCTCCATAATAACTTAAGGCAGAAACGGGTAATACATTTGCTGTCAGAATCGGCAAGTGTTGTGGTCATTGAAAACGACATAATGGATCCAGGGATGCATTGCACAACCCTTCCAGCCATTCAGGTTTCTATCAACAGATCTTTGTTCATTTGTCACGAGATCACAAGTTATCTATTAGCATCTCACTCCGAGATCGTTGATATTGTACAGTCGCAATCTGCTCCCAGCTGAGTACTAAACCAAATTGCACTAATAGAGTCTAGAGCATGAGATAATCAAAAAATCTGGTTAGGTTACATTCCATTTCAAACACTTGTTGAATATCAGGTTCCACAGCTGTTATCAAGAGTCTACACATTATATTTTGTGTTATTTGCCAGACTCGAGTGATATAATGTAATCACAATGGAGATGGAAATCCTGCTTGAGCCAAAATCAATCAAAGCTCTTGGAAGTGTGACTTGCCGAGATTCTATATGAATCAAAATTGTGACAACTGATTCGATTTGGTCCAGTTAAATGGAATTGATGGTGATGAATTTTGTAAAAGCATGACATTCTCGAATGTGTTACAAAAACACTTTAACGTGTGACACGTCGATGATTTTCAAATCAATTTTCTCGTTTGATCACTACCGTAACCTGCAGGTCTAACGGTGGTGAAGGTACTAATCCCATTCAAATGCTCAATCTACTAAGTTCAAACTATCTAGAACGCTTAAGATATAAAGACAAAGACTTCGCTAACTCTGATTTAAGCTTTCAGATAATGCATTGTTAAGCTGTTGGTCAAAGACACAAGATCGCAAGATGGCATAGACGATAAAGACAATGACAAAGGCTCAAAGTCAAGATCGCAAAGCATGAAGGAACAAGCCTACAACAAATAACAAAGAGAAAGGACCTAGACGCATGAGTTACGACAAAAGCATCTCATTGATCTCATGAAGGAGTAGTTATAATGAACTCCTTTTGTGTGTTCTCTGCAACTGCTACTTGCCGCTACCTGACCGTCTTTTTTGTCAAGAATTTATTAAACTGACAATATCAGCTCCAAAATATTTCTACAGTTCAATACTGATTTTGAGAAGTCCCAGGCAAGACTTTTAAAGACGCAAGATCTCTTTTATGCAAATTTTGCTTTGGAGATGTAATATTTGGAGCATTTGCTCTCTTAGTTCATAAAATGTATGTATTATATAACCTGTATTTCTTTTATGCTTTTTCGTTTCATGATTGACAACATTGGTTATGTCTCTACTTCTTGACGTGTTATGTTATGGCTGTAATAAGTATGGATACGTTTGATTGTCATGGGTCACGAGCTATAGTGCGCACATATATGTTTTTATTTATGGCTTATTTTATCAATTAGTTTCACAATTAATTTAACATGGCATAATTTGATGTAACTAGTTTTTTATATATATTTGTTTCAGGAGATGGCTCAATCATAGAAATGATAGTGTGTGATGAAAATGATCAATGCACAAGCCGTGCATATATGTTCTTGAAGCCGTGCATATATGTTCTTGCAATGGTACTCATATGTTCTAATGAATTTGAGAGAGAAAGTGAAACGTGCACATATGTTTTTCGAAGAGTGCACACATGTTTTTTAACAATATAGATATAGTTGGATTTATATTTGTAATGTATCTCATTTGATATCAAATTTTGTTTATATATTTATGTTTTTGGTTTGTTATTTGTATTTGAAAGATGTTTCATTTGATATCAATTTTTGTTTATATTTTGTGTTATAAATTTCGAAGATTAAAGAATGTGCACAAGAAACATATGTGTAGTTACCATATTAAGTTAAAAATGTACACTAAAAACCTGAAATTCACAATATTAAAAAAAACATATATGCACTCGTTTTTTTTCTTTTGAAAATAGTAAACACTAAAAAATAATAAAAAATTTAATTTCAAAAATTAAGAGGTTTTTAAAAAACATTTTTTAATTAAAAAATTCAAAAAAAGTCAAAATGTGTTTTGACTATTATACCCTTTTGAATTAAATAAAAAAAATTAATGATACTAAATTCTAATTGGTTTAAAGTGGTTCTGTAGGTTCTGTACAAAAAAGTGGTTCTGCAAAGAACGGTCCCCTATATAATATAAGCAAACACTCAACCAATTACCTTTGCACAAGGAATGGTCAAAAGTTCACCAAAATAAAATATATATGTAG
>BQNB010035488.1:16005-50834 GCA_026074375.1 Tanacetum coccineum | reverse complement strand
CGCATAACTTGACATTCTCCATGATTTCATGCACATAACAATTGTATAAGAGTCAAGCATAAAAGGAGTGCCAATTGAACCGCCCACGCCTTCGCCGTCACGCTATCAATGGTGGAATGAAGTACGAAATCGATGAGTTGGTTGATTGAGTTTATTCTAGTTTAGTTTAATGTACGTTTTTATGCGTTTTTACACTTTTTAGTTTCTTAATGTTGATGCTAAGAATAATACGAATTGGAGTATACAAGTTTTGTTTTGTTTTGTTTTTGTTTTGTTTTACTTTTTATGTGTGTAACTTTTGATTCAAAGAATCGTACGTGTAGGTAATTAGTAATTACTAATATTCGTAATACTATGTTTAAATTTTGATGACTAGTAGTATAATATATTAATATGTAAATTCGGTTTTGATATATGTATTTGGAATTATGTAAGTGGTAAATTATATAAATGATAAGTTATGTTTAGCAAATTAGTTGAATCTGAAGCTAAAACATGTTTGGTGTGCCGAAATGAGGCTCGTGTCCTTAGCGAGGTTTCCCCTAACGAGAAATGACTCATGTGTTTATTGGCGACGACACGATGCATATTAACCAAGAATGTTGCGATAAATTTGTAAGAACAGAACTTAAACTTTTATAGACGCTTTAAGAAATCTTTAGGATATTTGAATGGTTTTTTTTTACAACTTTTTTAGGAGTAATAGAAGTACAATATTTACTCTATTTTTTTGAGGGTAAAAAAATGTGTGGTTTTGTAAAAACGCCTATTAAGTGTGTGCGACTTATAACAATAAAAACGCCTATTAAGTGATATTGACACAAATGTTTTACGGAGTATTAGTTACACTACAACTATTTGGCAGAAGAGAATCAATGGGACCAAAGGGATAAATGTAGATTATCATTGCTATAGTTTGGTACTTTGGTCATAAAGATGGTTGTTTATTAACTTTTTCTTGCTAGTTATAGACTTGTAGTTTTCAAAGTAGTTGGGATAAATTTTCTTACCAATTGGTGATTGCTATTACATTAGTATAGAGCTGATTAAGATCCGCAAACTGAATCGGACCGGATTGAAAGTCGATTTGGTTCAAAACAAGGGACCTAGGACCGGATCGAAATGTTCGGTCCATGTTCGGGTCGGTCCAGTCTGGTTCGGCCTTTGGTCCGGTTCGGCCTAACAAAGCATAATGGTCGGTTTTGCTTAAGACCGAACCGGACCGGACCGGATCAAAGACTGATCAAGAGAGAAAGGACGGATAGAAAGGACGGACTGAGGATCGGATTGAAATATGTTCGGTCTAATCCGGTCGGTTTGGTTCAATACGGTTCGGAATTGGTGAATCTATCCTCTAGATATACATGTGGTTGATTATTAGTGGTCATATTCTAAGAAAAGTGATCATGCTTCATTCTTTATACCGTTTGCGCTAGCACCATTCTTTTTAGCGACATGTTGATAAACTTGTTTAGTTGGCTTAGACTCCTAACTTCGGACCAACCTGAACTCCTCTAACAGCTTGTCTAGGATACACATCCGAGACGATTTTCTTAGGATATTCATCCAAGACGTGACCAAAAACCTTGTAACTTGAACACTTGGGATGTTTCCACTCATACTCAATATGTATTGTGCACATAAAAAACCCCTCACCAACAAGTTTTGGAACAACCACCACGATAATGTCTTCCAACTCCACATCAGCTCGAAGCTCAATTATATCTCTCGCATAACTTGACATTCTCCATGATTTCATGCACATAACAATTGTATAAGAGTCAAGCATCAAAGGAGTACCAAGTTTAATTGCAATAGCACCCAGTCCATCCTCGCTAAACGCCGTAATAGGAACATCATGAAACTTTACCCAAACCGGAACACTACTCACATCCTATGTTAGTAAATTCGCGTCAAGGGGTCCACTTTTTGAGAATTAGAGGAGTATTACGAATGAACCAATGACCATTCTCAAGCATTGCCTCCATTCTATCCTTAGAGCTAAACTTGAATAAAAATAACCAGTTAGACGAGTTCATCATTGATTTTACAAGTCCATAATTACTCCAAGTATTCTTGACATAGTTTTTACCGACCAGATAAGCCACACGTTTTCCCAGAAAGAAGCCATAAACTGAGTTATCAAAACATTTTCTACCCACATCATCCCCGTTATCCGCGTGGGCCAACAAGGTACGAAAGTTGATGTTTTTTCTACTCGGTTCACTAGAGATCAACTTAGCAAACGATACAGACCCCTTAGTATTCTCTGTCAAAACTTGCCCTTTAGTAACATTGTTAGCTGAAACTGGAACACAAGTGGGAGACGAAGCCAAACCGGCACTTTCATTACCAAGTGTATCACCCAAAGTATCCAAGGTAGTCGTCACAGTCGTTGCTGCAGGTTACAATAATCGGCTTGGATGATACCGCGGCGATGGTTGGAAATCCTTATATGTTTGAGCTGGGAAAAAAAAGCTATCAAACTCTATTGTCGCGCTAAATCCAAAGTAATGTTTCACTTCTTGTTTTTCATTAATTCTCAAGTACTTTTTATTTATTTATTATTGGGTTTACGGTCTAATCCGGAGAATACTTTCGCCTTAGCGTCACTGCACTGCCCCTTGCGTATGCTTCTCGATACCACTAGTGACATTGACAAAATACTCAATTGCGTAAAAAATGGGTCACTATACTTACTTTTTTGTCTATTCGCATCATTTGACTGATCAATATTCACTAAACTATTTAAAAACTTGCAATATTTTTTTTTTTTAGTTTTTTTTATTTTTAATGCTCCCGAAACCGCTGCTTTGCGTGGGTACCATTCTAGTAAGAAAAAGAGATGAAGTTATCATCAAGGGAGGTGGAGAAGTTGATGTTACATAATGCTGGTTTTTTAGCTCAGAAGTGTCTCGCTCGCTGTTTGCGCCTTAATTACACCGACCCCGTTGATCTTATTTTTGATACCTAGACACTAAAAAAATGTATACGAGTCTGTTGCAGTTAATTTTGATCGTGTCCTCCTTTCATGAATACTTAACATGAAAGCATGATTACAAAACCCAGTTGGTTCATTTCTTAATTAAAAATCGTAAAAGGGTAATGAATCATTTCTAGATTGGTTATGTTTTTTCAGTCAGAAATTTTATAATCAAACGTATATGCATGGTGGACAAAAAACAACCCAGCTTATGTTAGTTGTAGAAGAAGGTACTGCTAGCTGCTTTGTCAATTAAGTCTATTGTTAGATTGTTTAAGGTTATCTAATAGACATCCTGGACCGTTAAAAGTTATAATACAATATAAGTCTGGTCTTCCAACTCCCAAGTTTTCCTCAAAGTCTTTTATACATAGAAGTATAATCAAATTTGTCTTGGTCAAGCATCTTTATCACCAATAATTGCTATAGTAACTTTGACTAAGTAGTATATTCTTAATCAAAAGTCATTCATTTCACCTGCTGTCTGTCGCAAACTAAATTTTAACTAAATTTTCAAAAATCAATTCACCACAAGCAATGATTTTCTCATCATCTTCCTTTCTTATTTATTTTCTCTTTTACGGTCTAGCGATAACATGTCTTACTTCCGCCACCGTCTCTGCTTCCTATGGCGGTAATGAGACTGATTATCACGCATTGTTGTCATTTAAGTCGAAGATCACTCATGATCCATACAAAGTTCTAGCCTCGTGGAACCATTCCTTTCATTTCTGTGAATGGAGTGGTGTTTCATGTGGAAAGCGGCACAAACGAGTGACTGCTTTACGGCTGATTTCGCAGGGCTTAGAAGGCTCGTTGTCTCCTCATGTAGGAAACCTTAGCTTCCTACATATGCTTTCTCTCTCTAACAACAGCTTTCAAGGAACCATTCCTCATGAACTTGGTCGTCTATCCAGGTTACGCCGTCTTTATCTTGATGAAAACAAGTTCAGTGGAGTCATTCCAACAAACTTGTCTCGTTGTTCTAACCTCGTAAAACTTTGGCTCAATGAAAATATGATAGCTGGAAGCATACCCAAGGAGATGAGTTTACTCTCGAAACTTGCTCAGCTTGAAATTGACGACAATAATTTAACAGGTGGAATCCCACCTTTCTTGGGGAATATCACATCAATGGAATTGTTCTCTGCTGTCGGGAACCCGTTTGGTGGAAGCAGCATTCCAGATACCTTGGGTCTTTGGAAAAACTTGAAGGAATTTTACTCTGGTAGGTGCAACTTATATGGAAGCATCCCTCATTCTATTTTCAACCTCTCACTCCTAGTTAATTTTTCCTTAGCTAATAATCACCTCACTGGTAGTCTTCCTTCAGAAATTGGTAATCAGCTCCCAAATCTTGAACACCTTCAGTTAAGGGATAACGAACTGACCGGTGTTCTTCCACCTTCTATTTCAAATTGCTCTAAATTAAGAGTTCTTGAAATGAGTAACAACAGTTTTAGTGGGAAGTTGACAATCGATTTTTCAAAACTAAGAGATATTAATAGAATTTACTTATCTGATAACAACTTCCATGGACGCGGAGAAGCTGATGACATGAGGTTTATTAATTCTTTGAAAAACTGCACCAAATTAGTATGGTTGGATATTAATAATTGCAACCTTATAGGAATGCTTCCGATATCAATAGGTAATCTTTCTGATCAACTCAGATTTCTAAGTTTACGACACAATCAATTATTTGGAAGCCTGCCTTCAAGTATAGGTAGTCTAGTTGGCTTGACTCGTTTACATTTAGGACAAAATCAATTCAAAGGAGAAATCCCGAACACCATTGGTAAACTTCAAAAGCTACAACTTCTTGTTCTATCTAGTAATCAATTTTCAGGGCCTATCCCAGATGCCATCGGGAACTTATCATTGTTGAACACACTTCATTTATATTCCAACAAATTAGAAGGCTATATTCCATCAAGCCTTGGGAATTGTAAAGAACTTAATGGGTTAGCCCTTAGATACAATAGACTCACTGGAAAAATACCCGAGCAACTTCTTCAACTTCCATCACTAACTAATTTTTTAGATCTTTCATACAACACGCTGTCTGGTTCCATTCCCTCAGAGATTAAAGACCTCAAGATGTTGAGTTATCTTGATTTATCTTACAATAACTTATCAGGCACCATTACTAGTAGTCTAGGTGAGTGCATTAGCCTTACAATATTAAATCTGCGTGGCAACATATTTCACGGCATAATACCATCTTCATTAAGTTCATTGAGAGGATTGGTGGTACTTGACATTTCTCAAAATAATTTATCAGGCAAAATTCCCAAGTTCTTCGATAAACGGTTTTCCTTACAGTTTTTGAACCTATCTTTTAATGATTTTGAGGGTGAAGTACCGGTTGTAGGAGTGTTTGCCAATGCAAGTTTATTTTCGGTTTTGGGGAACAACAGGCTTTGTGGTGGCCAGGCTACACTTGAGTTACCCAAATGCAAGAAGACGGGTAGTAAGAAAAAAAGGTTTCCTTTCTTCCTATTACTCATTTTGATTGCACCGCTGTTGCTCGTTGTATTATATTGTGTGCGTCTTTTCTGTAAGAAGAAACAAAATAGGCAACCGTCTCAATCTTCGGGGAATGAACGTTTCTTGAAAGTTTCATACAATGAACTTCTCAAGGCTACTGGCGGCTTCTCTACAGAAAATTTGATTGGCGAGGGTGGGTTCAGCTCTGTTTATAAAGGAATCCTTGATTCTGACGATGATAGATTTGTTGCAGTCAAAGTTCTACATCTTCATAATCGAGGAGCTCTCAAAAGTTTTCTCGCGGAATGTGAAGCATGGCGGAATATTCGACACCGTAATCTGTTGAAGATAATAACTTCATGTTCAAGTACTGATTTCCAAGGCAATGATTTTAAAGCGTTGGTTTACGAGTTTATGTCGAATGGAAGTGTGCACGATTGGCTTTATTCAATTGAAAACACATTTAAACTCAACCTTCTTCAAAGAATAAATATTCTCAGAGATGTTGCAACCGCGCTTGATTATCTTCACAATCGCTGCCAAGCAACGATTGTTCACGGTGACTTGAAGCCTAGTAACATTCTACTTGATGCTGATATGGTGGCTCATGTTGGAGACTTTGGTTTAGCTCGACTACTTGGTACAGACTTAAACCAAAATAGCTCAACTGTGGTTAAAGGAACAATTGGTTATGCACCTCCAGGTAGTATTCTATGATGCTTATATTTACTTACAAATTACCGTTTCTAAACTAATTAACTGTTTTTAATCCGCAGAATATGGTCTCGGGAGCGAGATGACAAGTTGTGGGGATGTCTACAGTTTTGGAATATTATTACTAGAGGTGATGACTGGGAAAAAGCCAACAGACAGCATGTTTAATGAAGGTCTTAGCCTTCATAAATTTGCTTACGTGGCATTACCAGATCATGTAATCGATGTTATTGATAATGATGCCATTGTGTTGCAAAGTACGGAAGCGAATGCAATAAAAGTGGAAGAATGTATGGCTGCAACTATCAAGATCGGAGTATCATGTTCTATGGATTCCCCACCACAACGAATGACAATAGAAATTGTTGTTAATGAGTTGGAGCGTATTCTGAATGGACTTCAAAATATATAAGGTACTCTGTTCTCTCCTTTTGCAAAATATGATTTTACATGAGTTTGTTAATAATTCATCACTAAAAGGGTTTTATTTTTGAACTCTTTCAGTTCTATCATCGTGCTTGTATGGTAAAGCTGAGAGTAACTGCAAGAAGGAGCAATGCGTGTCATAGTTAAATAAATGTTTGTAATTGTGGTTTAATTTCCCTCAATGGTTATGTGTAAGAGACATAAGAGTATGTTTACTTTCCTGGTGATGTATCATTTGTGTCAAAGATGTTTATGATTATGTCTAGTTAAATTTCGCTCAATCCAGTTTTTGGTGTAGAATTCTACAGGTGTTTTGAAGCAATAAACGAACTGATTTTAGCATGTTTACATGTAAGTTGATAATAATAGTTGACGTTTACCAAATTTACAAGTTACATAGTGTTTTACTAAGAGCAAGGACATACGCAAGCTAAGTAGAAAATCTAATAATCGATACGGTAGGACTTCCATCTTTATTCAGTACAGGACCATAATGCTTTTACAAATACAGGAAACTATGAAAACTACGGCAAAAATGTGAAGGGCTTATTTGAACTTTTCATTATCAGAACAACATCAATACCTCTGAAAAACTAAAGAATACAAATTGTTGCAGGTATGCTTTTCGGTTGCAGCCATTAATCATGTGGAAGTGTGTAATTCCCAAAAACCCGAGTATTCTTTTTTTTAGGAGTTTATATCTTTTTAACAGAACCTGAACTGAACCATTTTATACGTGGCTTATAGCAGGTCTGTAAAATAAAGAAAAATAATTATATAATTTTTTAGTAGTTTATATCTGACATTATTATAAGTATTTGATTTGGGAGGTTCTATGTACTGGGCACCATTTTTTTCTCCAAATTATTTTTTTATTTACCACTCATAAGTAAAATGGGTCGAAATAGCCCATATGTACTAGTGTTGGTTAGTTGCTGTACTGACTGTTTTTTGGGAACTTGTTAATCACCCAAAATATATCATTCAGAGCTTCGGAAGAGGTGACAATGTTATGAGCCAACAGCTCATTTATATTATCTAAAGCATCAGAAAGTGTTGTTAGTAATGATGTAATTCTTTAGTTAAATGAGTTAATGTGGCCTTTTGTTTTTTGGGGGACTTTGTCCCCCAGCTGAAGTGTATCTTTATTATTACAAGTTAGCGATAGAAACAAAACCTTGAATCGACCCATTCATGAGTACTCGGTCGATAATTACACCTCTACAGCATGGCTTCTTTCAACCATTAAGTGGGTTGCAGGCGAGTGTTGCAGACCCCTCCAGCCTTGATTGTCGAAGACTCAGCTCTTGATTATCGTCAACAAATTATAGGACTGATATAGATTGGGATTAACATAAATCACTGATTATCTTTACCGTTTCAGCTAATTTATCAGTGGAGTGGTACGCATCTGTCCTTGCCGAACATCCAGCGGGAGTATATTTTGGTTGGGCTAAATTATCAACCCACCGTTTCTGCAAGATGGCTATGAGCATTGCTAGTATATGTTTATTATATGATGCGATTGTTTGCTGTAATTATCAACCCGCTGTTTCTACAAGATGGCTATGAGCATTGGTTGGAACCCATACTTCAATAATACCGAAAAGACCAGAGTGAGTTTGTTAGCAACTTTGTACTCCTACTTTAATCTCCAAATCATTAGTTTTAACTCGTGTTTTCGTCATAATACACTTAAGTTTCAAAATAAGGCGGAAACATTAAGCTCAAAAATTATAAGCAGAATACAGATAAGCTAACAACCGTCTTCTCCGGCAAATTCATTAGATAAGCAAAAAAAATGGGGGAAAACAGCAGTAGACATCATTACCAAGAACCAACTTGATGAATACCAAGGGCCAGCAGCGTTGTGTTTCCCTTGTCGAACCTCCCTTACAAATACCCAACCATTTTTATTAACATTTTTATCATTAAAAATATTTTTTTTTTTTTTAAAAATTGCTCTAGTATAGAGTTATGTACCAAAATGCATGATTGAAGGTTCACAAGTGCATTACTAAAAGTTGTAGATTCAATGAGGGTGGGGGGGGGGGAGGGGGGGGTACAAAAGAACGGTGGCTTGTTCCTCTATTATTTCCTTTTCTCTTTTACGGTCTCGCGGTATCATGTCATACCTCCGCCACTGTCTCTACTTTCCAGCTGGGCAGTATGAGATCATTATCAGGCTGTTGTTGTCATTAAGTCTAAATATCCATACCAAGATTCATACAAAGTTTTTACCTCGTGGAATGGAAACATTCTTTCATATCTGTGTCTGTGTCTGGAGGGTGGTGTATCATGTGGGAAACGCAGGCACAATAGACCGTGACTGCTTTACGGCTGAGTTCACATGGCTTAGAAGGCTCGGTAGGTCTCCTCATGTAGGGAACCTTAGCTTCCAGCTTATTATACTAATAATCGATACAGTAGGACTTCCATCTTTATTTGTCACGACATCAAATCATCATTAAACATCCCAAACACAACATATACGCAAACTATATATGGGGGAATATCCAATGAAGACAGAGGAGCTTCACTATCAAGATATTGCCACATATATAACAATCTTCAAACCAGCCAATTTCATTCATGACAATTTGCAATCTGTCATCTTTCCATTACTTCTATCCAATCATAGAATTTTCAGTACCCATCTGACCAATCTTCAAACCCAAACACTCCTTTAATAACCAGATTATTCTAGCAGACAATTTCATGACATTTTCCCGCCTTTTATCCATAACCAACCAAATTAATGATCATTTCCTATACTACCAAACAGGATATTGCCTATCCCAAGATAGAAAAGCGTGTGAAGCAAAGGTCTTCTAAACCAAGATTAGCCATCTGTTTAAACCTTTATTCCAAACACCAGTTAGGCATATAACAGCTTTTCTGATCAACAAGGGAGGTTCTGGTTAACCTTTAGTTAGGCCAAAGTAGCTTCATCTTTCACAGCTCACTAGTCCCCATCCTATAGAAACCACGCCTCATTCTTCACGTCTCTTATAAGTTTTAGGTATGGGCGCAAATCTGATATAACATTCATACGCAAAATACAACTTTGATTGCCAGTTGCAGATACAAAAGTTTGATCTTGTTAACAAGATTAAAAACATTATCTCAAACAGCTAAGTTACCTCAGCATGCGAGGTACAAGCATATCTAGCAGATCGTTCTTCTTCACTGATTTGACTTTCTGCAACATTGAAAACCATCTCACAATTAGATCAAACTGTACAGGTTACATTACATTAAAACGATGACTTTAAGTAACTAACTCTTACCTGAGTCAAACGTTTTGCTTCCACTTGAATCACGGTACTTTCAGCTTTTATTTTGTGCACTGCCGGGCACACCACTTCCAATGTCATCTTGATAAGCGAGTGAGGGTTTTTCTAGAACTTCGTCTATAGATGCCATCATAGAGGAAACTTTGGAGTGTGAAGATGAAACTGAAAATGAATGACTCTTCAAAATGTAACACTCAAACAAGATACATGAGCCTGTTAATTAGAGTGTGTACCAGCAAGATAGGAGGATATGTGGTTATTATCTTAACACAAAAGATACATTATATTGGCTTCAATCATGCCCAAAAGATACTAAGATGACGTACTGTATATGGATAACCATATGCTTAACTTATCCAGTTATTCATTATCCAAAAACCCCTTATTCCCCCAAGTAACTAATAAGATCTTTGGCATATGCTTACCCAAACACCCCCCTTAAATCCTATAATCCCTTGACAGTTATCTCTCTCACAAAATCACACTGCTCTACACATAATAATTGGGAAAATGTACATACCAATGAATAACGCCTTACGATGTGTGGTTCTTATCTCAGAGGCAGAATAAGGCAACATACATAATTTATACTAAGGAGGTTAGGATGAGCTTATACATAACTCATGCAGTTATTCACTATCGAATAACCCCTCATTTTACGCCAAATAACAATTAAGCACTTTGACATAAGCTTACCCAAACATATTCAATAGGCTTTCCGCATTTTTTATACCCATAACCTATCAACCTCTTTAAATAAGCCTACCCAGTGTTGTAAAACTCGGATCGCAAAGTGCTCCGCGATTACTATCTACAAGCCCAGTGACCGGGGCGAGTTAAGCTAAATTGGCAAAAAAAATCAATTTGGTCAAAACTTGGTCAACTCAGTGCTTACCCGTACAAAATTCAGTTTGAAGTGTTTTAACAATGTTGTTTTTTGTTTCTAAAATATTTTTGAGAATTCTTATAAGACTGTTTATACTTTGAATTGTATAATTTTCTTTTCCATTACTTATATAAAAAAATTCCAATTAGAATACTCCCCGCCTAGGCCAATCTCTCACTACAAGGTAGCCGACCTCTCAAGTACAGCCTAACGAGTTTTACAACCATGAGCAGATAAGCTTACCCATACACCGCCTAAATCACATACAATTGGGAAAAATGAAAAAACTAACCTAATAATGATTTCCTCTCATACGGTCTCAAGACGACTCGATCTTTCCCAGGCAGCTGCAATCCGCCAACACCAGTCTCCTCCGGCTCCAATGTGTCCGTCATCTTATTGATATCCATTGGATCCTATTATCACAAAAATAAAAAACGCTAACACCTAACAACAAACAAAAACCTTTACACTTAGGCTGTTTGGAAAAACTAGCGGTAAGTAGTTGTTTGTTATATAAAAGCACTTGGTAACTTAATTGTATTTTTAATTATAAAGTGTAAAACAACGTAAAACCAAAACGCGTCTTCTATTAGCGTTTTATATAAAAGCAACAAAATCCAAAAGGTAAACGCGTCTAGTTGCCAAACAATAAGCATGTTGCCGCCTAAACACAAGTGTATGCTCGAAGGGGTGTTCTATGTGGAGTGGTGGACGTTGTGGAATTTCCGAAATAACAAGATTTTTGGGGACAAACATTCGTCTAAAGCAATAATTTTCGACGATATTACTTGTAAATCTTTTCATTGGTGTCGGTTCTTTTTTTTTTTTAAAAAAGGAGTAAAGTGTTATTTAGTTGGAATGATTGGCTCAAGAATCCTATTTTAATTCCGATGTATTAGTTAGCTTCTTGCTAAGTCTTCTAATAAAATTGAGGTTCAAAAAAAAATTATTCTAGACACTAACTGCTCTATGTTTTGCAAACCTAGGTTGGAGCCGGCAATCAGCAACATTTATTCAGTAGTTGTTTGTTTTATAAAGAGTGTTTGATAAAATAGTTTAATCCATACCAATAATATAAGAAATAAAGTGAATCTGAGGGGGTGTTTGTTTTCGGTTCGGCATATATGTGGTTTAGAGCTTATTTGATTTGGGTTATATTTCAACAGCCCCATTTCCAGCTTATTTGAGACTTGGTTGACTATAATAAGTTTTATTACAATATGATAAATTAAATAAAACATATCCCAAAATAAGCTCCCGGAATTGGGGGTTTATGAAATATAAGCCGAAAATCAAATAAGCTTGTAAGCCCACATATAAGCGGAAACAAACACCCCCTAAACACGTCTTTTTAGTAGAGTTTCAAATATAAACTGTAAAATGCAGCGCGTGTTTCAACTTTCAAATTAACTAATCGCTTGCGCCTTAAATAAACCATTACAAATAAAAACTATACCCGACAGGATTTTGATAATCGATAAAAGCTATATCACAGCTCAGTAGTATGTGGAGAGTAACAAAACCTAAATTCGATAAACAATCTAATAGACACAAATTAATTAAAACCAATTTGATAAAGTAGGTTTTTAAAAATGTGATAATTTATAACGAAATAACTAACAAACTAAACGGAATTAACGGAATATGAAGGTGGATTGATTGGTATAGTCGGTGTTTTTAATCATTGATTGTATTTAAATTGGGCCATTTTTATTGAAGTTTTACATAAGATGAAGGGCAAAAAGTATAAATATAAGATGTATATAATAGACTTGTCACATTTTGTTATTCCATTGGTTATTTTATTTTTATTTTTACTATTAAAACACAAACCTTTTAGATTTCGACCTTTATATGTATTTTATTAAACTACAACTGGTACATGGCAGAACGTGGTGGAGAGCGTTGAGAAGTTGTGAAAAAGAACCTTAGTTATTATCAAACAAACTTATAACATGTAAATTGCTGAAAACATGTAAAATGTGATACGCCTGTGGATATGCACAATGCCTTCATGATGGGTTTAGATAACCATCATACTTATCTATTGTTTAGGATATGTGTATAGAATAAGTATATGTTATGTTTTAGGATAAGTCTTGTGTTTGTGTGAGTTATCACATAACTAGTATTTAAGGTTTCTTATCATTAATGAAAAGTAATCAATCAAGTTTAGTTTTAAATAAATCGTCTCTTCTTCTTCTCTACATTCTTAAGGAATTCACACACGCTAAAAGTGGTACCCTATCCCGATACAACCCAAACCGGGTTGTATCAATTGGTTCTTTCATTGAGAGCTCTCGTTAAGAGGGCTTCCGATTAGGGTTAAAAGAAACTTTAGTGATCACCGAGTACTATTCACGCGCACTGTTCATGCGGTACTGTTCATCGGTACTATTCAACCAAATTATTTTTTATTTTTTATGTTCTTTGAATTATTGTTCGCGGAAGGACTGTTAATGGCATCGGGCGGTAGCGATCGGGACGCGAAAGACGCACTATCTAAGCTTTTGCAAAGGGGTACAGTGGCCGAATATCATAGTGAGTTTGATACTTATAAATCGAGTAACATGGATCTCGGAAGGCTTACTTAAAACGTTTTATATCTCTGGACTTAAACCGGCTCTACAATGTGCACTCCTAAGGTCAAACCCCAAAACATTAGATGAAGCTTTTTCATTAGCCAGTGCAACGGAAGCACGCTTAACGGACCTACAACTTTGGGAATTTTTGAGGTCGAATCCTTCAACTTTGGGAGAAGCCTTCTTCAAAGCCCGTATCATCGAGGCCCGTTTTGAGGACGAGCGGTCCACCACAGCCATCGCCAAAACAGACGACCTAAACACAGGGGTACATGTTCAAGATCTTGAGGAAATGATTCGCCATAAACCGAACAAGATAGAAGATGTCAAAACAACTATGATTACTACTTCTGAAGAACACGAGCATCAAGGAACCTAGATAACTTGTATGAATTTTTTGAAGAAGAAAATGACGGCAAACCATGAATTTTCACCGACACTTTTGACACCAATGGTGGTAATGATTTAGAAACTTCAGGTCCGGAGGCACCCGCGAAGGAAGTAGTAGACAACAGTATCGAAAGTGAGGTGGTGGCCGGCCTTCCCGAGGAGTTTCAAGAAAGAGATATGGTTGATGCATTGTCAAGAGTGGAGCAGAAAAGTTTAGGAAATTGGAAGGAGTTAGATAATGAACCGAAAGATAGGAAGGTGGAGAGAGATGTTAAAAGGGAAGGAGAACCAACTATCTTGGCAACATTTGGCAGCGATCAGGGTATAACAATTTGGGATCCCAGAATTAAGAGTGCTTTTCAAGATAACACCTTGAGGGCAAGGTGGTTTTGAAGGAGTGAGGAATGATACGCCTATGGATATGCACAACGCCTTCATGATGGGTTTAGATAACCATCAAATAATCTATTGTTTAGGATATGTGTTTAGGATAAGTATATGTTATGTTTTAGGATAAGTCTTGTGTTTGTGTGAGTTATCACATAACTAGTATTTAAGGTTTCTTATCATTAATGAAAAGTAATCAATCAAGTTTAGTTAAATAAATTGTCTCTTCTTCTTTTCTAAGGAGCTCACACACGCTAAAAGTGGTGCCCTATCCCGGTACAACCCAAACCGGGTCGTATCAAAATCCATTTCAACAATTAAATTTCAGAGTTTATTTCAACATATAAACATTCAACTAACATCAACTTTAAACCTAACGTAGAACCATACACATACCCATAAACCGAGCATAAACTGAAACCTCACCTTCTATATCACCCTCAAAAACAGAAACCACACTCGAATCACCACAACCGAAATAAAGGAAAACCCCCAAACCAAAACCTCAACTCACGCACAATTGTCGCACCATAATTTAGCATAACCAAACCATTAAGGCCGAACAAAAATCAAAACCGAAAAAATCAAAACCCTAACTTCTGTGGAGATAAGCGTATGAAGAAAGATTCAAGGTAAGTGTGTGTGTGTGACATAATCCGGAAGAATCAAGGTTTGTGTGTATGTGAGAGACACAAACAATATAAAAAAAAACAAAACGAAAGGGCCGGACAGATTAAGCCAACAAAACCTAAAATCTGGGCCATAGTGAAACGACTTCATTTGGAACGGCTATTGATGTATTGAGGTGAGATCTCGAAAAAACAATATCACATTAAAGAACAAGGGAGCACATCTTGACCCTTGATTTCATTTCAATCTAATGGCTAAGATCAAAACCTCGAAGCATATATAAACCCCACAAAATATCCCTTACCCCTCATTCGTTAACCTACTTTCTCTTTCATAAAAAACACACACCGTAACTACCAATATACTGCTGGAAAAAATCACAAAAAAAGGTCGGAAAATCACAATAAACCATCAAAAAATCACAACAAATTGCCATAAAAATCACAAATATCCTTGTAAATCTCCGAAAAATCACAATCGATTACCAGAAAATCACACAAATCATCGTCAATCACCTGAAAATAACACAAATCAGTGCCGATTATCGGAAAATCAATCAAATCACATCGTAAACCCTAATAGATCGATTTACAAAAACACGTTGTTGAATTCGAGAATGGGCTTGAATAAGATCCAAGAGATAATTTAAGAGAAGTTGCACCTCCAGGAGACGTTAGGTAAAATCACACGTGTAACTGCTGTTTTTAATTTTGGGTTATGAAAAAATATCAATCACATGTGATGTGCTCTTTGTTGTGGTAAACTGAATCAAATCAGACTGTTTTGATATAGAAAGGAGCAAATCACACGTGATTTTAGTGTTGTAGTGTTTTGTTATGAAAAAAGGTAAATCACGTGTGATTTGATATTTGTTATTGTAGACTTAATCAAACGAGACGATTTTTTATATAGAAAGAGGCAAATCACAAGTGATTAAGGTGTTGTAGTGTTTTGTTATGTAAAAAGGTAAATCGCGTGTTATTTGCTCTTTTTTGCTGTAGACTGAATCAAATGAGACTATTTTGATATACAAAGGGGCAAACCACACGTGATTCCAATGTTGTGGTTTTTGTTATTAGAAAATGAAAATCACATGTGATTTGGTCTTTGGTGTTATAGACTAAACCAAATTTTAATGAATTTTGATCTATGAATGAGTAAATCACATGTAATTGATGAAATCACGATTATTCATATTTTAATGCCAAAAATGCCCATGTGTAAAGATAAATAATAAGGTTGCGGTTTTTATTGCAAATATTACGTCTTTTGTTATTTATTTGTTTGATTACCGTTCGAGAAATAATGGAGAAAAAAGAGAATATTAGAGAGAGGATTAAATAGAAGAAATATTTGAAGACTAATTTGAAGATTTAAATTTTAAAGTAAAGAGAAGCTCAAATTCAACCCAATTAAAGAATAAAAGGATTTAAGGTCAAAAATTTAACACAGCAAGTAGCTATACCCGCGCGTCGCTGCGGGACGGTTAGCGGAGCGCGAGGTTTGAAGAAACTTAAAGTTTTATTCATAAAAAAAACAGATCGATGACTCCAACAGTGCCAACAAATGCGACGAGGGTATTCTCGAGAAGAAAAAGTAAAAAGTTTATTCAAAAAAAAAAATCTGAGTCAATAAAAAAATTAATGTGATCCCACTTTATTATTTGTGGGGGTCGGGTCAAAACATTAATAAAGAAAAAGAAACAAATTTTGAGAAAAAAAAAACAAAAAAAACAGGTCAAAAACAAATAATGTGACCCACTTTATTAATGTGGGGTCGGGTCAAAAACATTTAATAATGTTACCCACTTTATTAATGTGGGGGTCGGGTCATTAAAAAATTTTTGAGAAAAAAAAAACGAAAGAAAAAAAATTGGTCAAAGAAAAGGAAAAAAAAAACTGGTCAAAAGCTTTTTGGGTCGAGTCAAAAACATTTAATGCGTCACACGCACATTTTTTGGGTCGGGTCAAAAACATTTAATGTAATCGTCGGGTCAGAAACATTTAATGTGTAACACATACATTTTTTGGGTCGGGTCAAAAACATTAAATGTGACTCACATTTTGGTACACACACATTTTTTTGGTCGGGTCAAAAACATTAAATGTGACCCACATTTTGGTGGGTCGGATCTCCCAATAATTGTAATGTGACCCACATTTTGGTACACACACATTTTTTGGGTCGGGTCAAAAACATTAAATGTGACCCACATTTTGGTGGGTCGGATCCCCCAATAATTGTAATGTTTAGTAATAGTAATTACTAGAGTTGGTTTAGTGGTTGGTGGCTTTATGTGCAATCAAGAGGTCTTAAGTTCAAATTCCTTTTTTAATTTAACATAAGTCCGACCCGCTCCTATCCAAAATAGACCCGCTTTATAAACTGACCCGGCCCAATCCTAGCCCAATCGATACTGGTCCAAAAGCCCAAGAGTTAATGAATGAAGCCAATTTAAGTCCAACAATAAAAAGAAATAGTCCAGCGGTCCAATTGAAAGTAGCCAACGGTAATAAATGCAACGGTCCACTATTTAACGGAGACCAGCACAAGGGAAAGAGGAAGAAATTTATCCACGACAGCTTTTGTTTATTAATCATAGTTTCATTTCTAAATGTATTTTTAGTTTTAATTAAATATGTAGTATTTTTAAACCTTTTGTATTAACACACTTTGGTGTTAGTGTGTTTTAAGCCTTTAGTATTTGGGTAATTGGATAGCTTTGTAAGGGGTATTTAATTTAGAGATCTTATCCTCATCATTTCGTAATCCAAACACGGTGCTTTTAATCCTTTCTTAATTCTTTTTATTCTAGTTTAGTTACTTTTGTCATGATTAGTTTTATTCATTTATTTGTGTTTATCGTTATTAGGATGTTATAGTAGACTTTTTAATGATTGCTTAGAGATTTTGGTCGTTTGATGATGTGATTAGTTAAAAAGTGGTTTGGTTGATTTGTTTAGTTAGTATTCTAAGTTGAGGTTTTGACTTGCGGACGAATTAAACGGGTTTTGGTAGCGCACCTCGTGCACCGAAAAGCGTTTATATCGACTTTTGAGATCGTTTTTTTCTTCTTATCAAATTAGCTTGTTGCGCACCTCGTATTCCGGCTTGTTTGTTTAAAAAGAATTAAATTATCTACAAGTCAACACTTTAATCGTGAATAGTGACTAAACAAATTAAACAAATGAGTAAGGATTAATTTTGAAACACTACCGTGTGGATGAATTAATCTAAATTCTTATCTTAAAAACCAAACCATTTCAAGTACTCAATTGTTATTATTTTCTAGGTATATTAGAGTTGAGTACCTCTCAAAAACAATATAACGGATTTAATAAAAATTGACGAAATCTAAAAAGTCATAACAACAAACCACCATATCTAAGCAAGTATCACCTTTTTCATTTATATTTCATATTTCCCCAATATTATTCCCTTAGTTTATCTTTAGTTTAATTTTTAGTTTGCCTTAGATTCCCTTTTAGTTTGCGTTGTAGTTTTAAAAATCAAAAATCCAATATAGAGATATCTAAGCATCAAACGAAGAACTTAAGCGTAATTCTCAAATTCACCTCTCCTTCGGAACGAAAACCCGAGTGATCAATCCTTACCATTATACTTAGGTATTTAGGTTTGTGTTCGTATCTTCTCATCCTTATAAATAAATTTTTTTTGTTCTAAAACGACCACATCAGTAATTTAGTTGTTTTATTATCCTAAATCACATGTGATTCTGTTTTTGATATACATAAATGGTTTAAAATCATGTTGTTAGTCTTAGCTATGTGGTCTTTGAAATTATAAACCATCCGTTAAAATCATGATACGCATGATTCTGAGTTAGCTCAAAAAGATAATGTAGATGCAGTTGCAGTTAAAATCACATATGATTCTATTTTGTTTTTTTATAAAAATAATAAATCAGGTGTGATGTTCATAAATCATAAAACAAATCTGAAAATTAGTTCTTTATTTCCTATGTATATGGTACTATATGGTGTGTAAGAAATTGTATGTAAAAATCCGGCACGAGCTTGAGACAAATGTGGTGTGAAAAGAAGATGATGGAAGAATGGAAGAAAAATCACTTGAAGTTAAAGTGGAGCCGGAAAAAAAAATGTCAACGTTGTCGAAAAAGAATAATTTGCATACAAAAAAACTTGTTCGTTAAACTCAAAGGTAAATAAAAATATGACATTGATTGGTGTTTGAAAACTTTTTTTTAATTTAATTTTCATTTTTCTTTACAATTTTTGTAAATTATTTTGCACATTGTTAATTGAATATGTGGAACACAAACCATGTGATATGTAATAAACATATTATAAACTCAAGTATAAAAGTATTGCAAAACACATGTAATTCATGCGTAAATCACATGTGATTCATGTATAAATCACATGTGATTTACCTCAACAACATGTATATTACCTGTATGAATATGTAAAAAACTAAAATAGTTAAAATAACAGACTTGTTCCATTGAATACATCTTAAGATGCAACTTTCAATACTTCACAAAAAAAATAGTTAGAAACAACCAAAGATAAATTAAAGGTTAATACACAAAAAGGTTAATAAAGTTTGGCCAAATGTTCATCTAAGTTACTATTGTTTTTTGGTTACAAATAGGTTACTCGTGTATACGGGTTTATTATTTGGGTTACTGAACCTTTAAAACAGTTTACAAAGAGGTTAATCAAGTATACGGGTTTATTATTTGGGTTATTGAACCTTTACATTATTTGGCTTACTGGACCGTAAAAAAAGTCATCCGTATACTTGAGTAACTTATTTGTTACCAAAAAACAATAGTAACTTAGGTGAACATTTGGCCAAACTTTAGTAACATTTTTGTGTATTAACCCATAAATTAATAAAATTCATGTGTTAAAACTTGACCAAAAACAAAACACTATAAGACACAGTCACACAACCTTAGACATATTTTTCGAATTTACGTCTGATATTACTTAATTGCGTTCACGTTGATCTATGTTGTTTAATGATTTATCAATTAAGCGAAGCCTCGATTCTTCATCAACATAATTTTCAAACTGCTTATCCAATTTAAACATGCTCTCTCGCATGCACATTCAACTCTTTTAACAATATCTTTATAGCATACTTGAACCTCAAACGCTTCAACATGTTGAACATAATATCTAACTCAACACCAAGACCACATTCCCATATTATTCACATCTTTGGATCAACTTTTTGTAATTACCATGCAGTCAATTAAAATAAGATAAATTTAACTATTGAATAAAACTAAGTACAAATCACATGTGATTTGCACTAAAATCAAAAAATTAAAAAAAAATGATTAAAAGACTACCTCTTTGACAGCATGGTACTCTCTTTCAATAACATCATAATCTCATACAAATTCATATTAGAAAGCCTTGTCATTGGTATGTGCTTAATTACACATACCTTTTTTCATTAAAAACGGACTTAAATGACCAAAACAGACAAAAACTGCCAAATATATGTTTGTTTTGCATCTGTATTGTGCAGGAAACGGATATCACACAAAAGGACGAAAAACAAAGCCAAAAACGACAAAACTGAGCACGGAATGGAAAAGTGTGAAAAGACGAAGCAAAATCAAAGCCAAAGAATCAATCAAGCTAGACAGTCAACCCCGACAGAGTCAAAGTCAACTCCGAGAAACTGAAGCAGAAAATACAATTTGAGGGGTCAAAATTGTCAATTCAAAAGTTGTATACCGTGGTTATAAACTATAAGGGCTGGAATTGCAATTCAAGAGAAGTATAACTTAAGAGGGCTAAACTGCCAACCCCCTAAAGTTATAATACACAAGGACCACCTATGTAATTAACTTATATAGGTTAGAGGGCCTTTCCTGCCAATTTCCTAAACTTGTACCTCACATGGACTTTGTGTGAAAGGGATGGGCTTATGGGTTTAAAAAGCTAGTTTGAGCTTTTGTTTACTTCTATCATAGCATAGGACCAAAGGTTTTTCCTTTTTACTCTTTTAGCTCATATAACTGTAGCATTGCTTATTACTCCTTATTAGAGCTTAATTCTGCTTATTTTATTCCTTGTCTGCTTATTTTATTCTGCTTATTTTATACCTTAATTGCATATTAGATCATTTTTAATTAGTTAAATTCAAGTTTAAATTAGTACTGCTCCTATTTAGTTAATACTGCTTGTTAATTTACCTTATAAACAAGTGCTTAATTTTCTTTGATATTTGCTTATTAGTCACTCATAAGGTAGGATCTTCTTGACATAGTGTATGTGCTAACTATACAACATAGGTCGGTGCTCTCAGCTGGGTATTGGCGGGCCTCGTCTCATGGTGGGCTTGGGAGTGAGTTAGCTATGATATGTTAGGCGGAATGAGTATGGTCGGGAGCGGGCTGTGGGGGATTGAGCTATAGTATTTGATGTGATGAGCGTAATTTTAAGGGGGTGGGTTTTTTTTCTTTTTCCTGTTAAATATTTGTTTATGAGATGCCTCCTTATGATGATTTGATGGATTGCAATTGCCTTAATATGATTACCCCAATTTTGCAATGGCAGACAACCAACCACAAAGAGACCCCAAACAGATCAGCAAGACTTATAAGTATAAGGAAAAAAAACTGAGCACCTAAGAGGAGCTTAAGTTTAAAAAGTTTATTTTTTCTCATGTATGCAAACTTAATAAATTTATTAGATAGATAAAAATACTGAGAAATTGGTTGTGAGTGTGTTGTTGGACTATACTTTCATGTGCACATAGATTATATAAAAAAATGTTACAAATAAAGCAAAAAAAATGAGTAAACCAATACATAATATCGTAGAACATTTATTTTTTGTAAATTTCTTATTTACAAGTTTGCCATCGACATTTTTAATTATTTATTTTTAATTTCTAGTGACGATCAGTGTCTTAGTTTCATTAAAATAATCACCGTTAGATCTCATGGACTATGTTGATGGGCAAATGGGATTCTTTATGTGAATTAGCTGTCAAATAAAAGATTTTTAAACTTAATTTGCTATATAATCTTGTGTATATTATAAATTAAGCATATTGTTATCTCGTGTTCACATTATTTCTGTGCTTATATGTAAGCTTACTCATTATACAATATATATTTGCTTATAACTTATATGAAGCTTTATCTACTCTTTTCTTTTTGGTTTATACCTCTTAAGGGGTGAACCGGGTTTGTGTACTTCCCGTACTGTGGTTTTGGTGTGCTTTGTATACCTTGATCTCTGGCCATAATCTGGTTGATTATGTGTGGCATGCATTCTTGGGTAGGAAGTGCGTTTGGGTGGTTTCGTTGTTTATTCCGGGTTTTTGGTGGTTGAGGGTCTTGTGGGGAGAGGGTCTGGGCGGGGTTAGGGTTGTGATTTTGGTGCATGGGGTGGTGTTTGTTTTGTTTACGGAGGGGGTGAATGGTTTCTGGGTGATTTGTTTTATGTGGGGTAGTGGGATCGTGGGTTCTGAGTCACTTGCGAGGCTCATGCATATATGTGGGGTTGATGTTTGGTTTTGAGGGTTGATTGTGAAGGGGCGTACGGGGGGGGGGGTTGGGGCGGGGGCGGGGGACGGAGTTGAGGAAACCGAGTTGGAGGAGCAGGCGGGGTGGGAGTAGGACGTTCGGTAGATGGCTTGGTTTTGTCGGTTGGATGTATTGTTTTTTGTAATTATGGTTTTTAAAAGACAGGCTGTTGGGGGGCTGGATGATTACTTTGTGTTTTCTTTTAGGGACTTTGAAATAGTTGGCTTTAATCCGGTTTGTTTGTCTTAGTTCTAGTATTTGTGTTCTTGTGATTTTATGTTAGCGTGTTCTATGTATTTTTGTTTCTTTTTTGTTTGTTTCTTAGAATGTGTTTTTTTATTTTTTTGGTCGGTTTTTGTGTTTAACGTTTTTTTCGGTTTTTTTGTTGCTTTAGGTTATTATTTTTTTTATTTATATGGTTTTTATTGTATGTTTTTTCTTAGTTATCTTTCAATTTTGGTTATTTTGTTTATTTGCTTTATTTGTTGGGGGGCTTTTTACGTCTCCTGTTTATATTTTCTTTCTTTCTTGTTTTTTGTTTATGTGTTGGTAATTGTGTTTGCGTTTTTTTTTTGCTTTTTATTTTCTCTTGTATTTTTATGTTTTAGAGTTTATTGTTTTTGTTTATTGTATTGTGCTGTGTTTATGTGGTTGTTTTTTTATACTGTTTATAGTTATGATATGCAGGAGGGGACCGGGGGGGGACGTGGCGGGGGGGAGGGGGTGGGATGGCTGTGTGTGTGTGGCGTGACGCAATTGAATATGGTGGGATACGGCCTGAGTGGTAGCCCAGGGTGGGTGGGGTAAACGGGTGGGAGCGCGGGTGGGTGGTCCGGTGAGGCCGGTGGGGGCGGGTGCACGTCATTATGGCTCGTGTGCGGTCAGACGTCGACCAGGGGGCGAATCGGGGGCGGGGGGGGGGGCCGGGGGGGAAAGGGTCCTTTTTCTTTTAATTCTTCGGTTGGGGGTATTTTAGGGGGGGGCGTGGGGTTTGGGGCGGGGGATAGGGGCAGGTATTGGGGGCGGGTGGGGCGTCGGGTAGGAGGAGGGGTGGGGGGGGGACGGTGCGGGGGGGGTGCGGTGGGGGGGAAGGTGGATGGGGGGCGGGGGGGGTCGGCGACGTGGGGGGTGCGGGGGGGGGGAGGGGGGGGGGGGGGAGGGGGGGGGGGTAGGGGCGGGGCGGTGTGGCTAGCAGGGGGAAGGGAGCGGCGTCGGGTGGGAGGGGGTGGGGGGTGGGTGTCTTGGGTCAAGAGGCGGGGAGTGTGCGGGCTAATCAGGCTAGGGGGGGGAAGGGCATGGGGGTGAGGTTGGGACGGGAGGTGGGGGCGGGGGCGGGGGGGGGGAGGGGGGTGGGGGGGAGATTGACGGGTGGTGCGCGGGGGGGAGGATGGGGGAGGGGGGGGTGTTGAGGAACGGGGAACTGTAAGCTTGGGGAGGTGTGGGCGGGGGGGGGGTGGGGGAGGCGGAGGTGGTGAGGGGGGGGTAGTGGGGAAGTGGTGAATTGAGTGAGGGGGGGAGGTGGGCGGTGTGGGGGGGGGGGGGGGTGGGTGGGGGGGGGGGGGGGTATTTTTTTTTCACAAGGGGGTCGAGGGCGCGGGGGGAGGCACAGCGGACGGGGGGGATCCGGGGTGTACCCGGGGCGTGGGGGGCGATGGGGATCTAAAATTGTATTTTTTTATTTTTTTTTTTTTATTATTATCGAGGGTGGGGTGGGGGAGGAACGGGGAGGGGGGGGGAGAGGCAGCGCGCGGATCCGGAATCCGGGTGGTGGGGAGGCCACAAGAGATACTGTGGGGTGTTAATTTGGGTGGCATTGAAACTGGAACGCGGATCTCTACTTGTATCCTATTTTTTTTTTAAAGAGATTTAGAAAAGAAGTGGGTTTTATTGTGAGGGGGTGTTATGTTTTTATGCTTTGTTCTTTTTTATTGTTGAAAGGGGGGGTGGTGGCGGAGCTGCGTGGGGGGGTGGGCGTTGCCGGGGGGAGTGACCAGCATGGGGACGAGCGGGGGGCGGGGTGTTGTGGTTCTGGTGGTCGAGGTGAGCGTTGGGGGGGGGAAGTGGGGGTTCATGGACGTTGAACTGCAATAGTGGGGACTTGGCGGCAAGTTACGGGGTGGGGGAGGCTGAGTTGGGTGGGGCCGCGGGGCGGGACCGGGGGAAGGGCGTTGGAGCGTGGGCGTGACTGGTGGGCGAGGCGTGGTTTTCATTATATGGTGTGCCGTGTTCATGTTGTAGTGGGTATTTGTGACTCCTTGACGTTTAGCTTGGCACTTCAAACCGAGTGGAGGTGGGGTCGATGTCGTTGTGCGTGGGGTGGCGGGGGGATAGGGGTGATTGGGGGGTTTAGTGGGTTCGTGTCTTTTGTGTGGGTGAGCTCGATGGGATGGTTGGGGAGGGTGTTTCGGGCGCCGGGGTGGGGGTGTTTTCTCAGGGTGTTGCCACTGGGATGGGTCGGTTATACATATTGTATTGTGTGGGGACAATGGAGGTGTGCTGGATAGGAGGGGGGAGGGGGACGGTGTATGGGCGAGATGGTGGAATGTGTGGTAGTGTTGGTGTGGTGCCCGGGATGGGGTGGTGGTGGGGGTTATTGCTTGGATGAGCGGGGGGGTGTTGGGCCGGGGGGGGGGGGTGGGGGTAGGGAGGAAGGTGTGGGGATCTGTGGGTGATGGGGTCGTGGGAATAGATGGGGGTCGTGAGGGGTGGTGGGGGAGGTGCACGGGTTGGGGGGAGGTGGGGAGGGTTTTATGGTTTTTCGGGTGTGGCCCCTAAGGTGGCCGGGGGGTTGGTTGGGGCTCTAATTGGTGGTAATTATGGTGTTGATAAAGTATTTATGAATATATTTAACAATTTTACCGTCTCCTACTGTACAATGGATAATGTATGATAGATTAAGCGTTTATAATGGTTAATCTACTGTTGATAAAAAAAATTTAACAGTGGGTTAAAATCCCTTAGGCTTGCCCGTGTTCTTGGCGGGTTATTGGGTTTTAGGGGGGGGGTGGGGGGGCGGGGGGGGGGGGGGGTGGGGGGGAGGGGGGTGGGGGGGGGGGGGGGTGGGTGGATGAGGGGTGGGGGCGGGTGGGGGGGGGGGGGGTTGTTCATTGTGGGGATGGGTCTAAAGGAGAGCAAGGTGTGACGTGTCGGTGGGTGCTGGTGGTGGTGTCGGGTTTGCGGGGGGGGTGCGGTGGATGGAGGGTGGGCGGGGGTAGGTAGGGCGTGGTTTCAAAAAAAATGCAAAGCACACTTTGACTCATACTTAGTCAAACCAAAAGGGACAGAATATGGGCTTGGGTGAATTGCTTTGGCTTTGTCCTTCACAGCTTTTTCATTCCGTGTCTGGTTTTGTCGTTTTAGCTTTGTTTTTCGTCCTTTTCTTGGTTATCCTTTTCCTGCACAACACAAGTGTAAAACAAACATATCTTTGGCAGTTTCTGAGTCTAATGTTATGCATGCGAAGAGTGCATAGCTTTAGACTAATCATTGCTATTAAAAAAAAATACTTACTTACAATTTATGCTACTTTTATCAAATTGAATAAAAGTTGTTATACTTGTTTGTAATAGCCTAAATTTGACTTTATCTAGGAGAATACCTCACTATAGCCCTCTAGTATATTGTTACGACTTTGTAGGAGGCGTGAGATTAGACTCAAGTAGTCTTGGAACCCCTTTTTGTAGGTTGTAACTTGCGTTTTTAACTTCAGCTAGTTTTATTATAAACTGCTTGTACCTCTGCCATAGTTTCTCCGAAGGGCACATCCCGAAGGGCGTTGGGCTTCGTGTGGCGGATTCCTATACTGGTAATCACCGCGAAGATGATTTTACGCCACTGGAAACTTTCAGAGGTTTTCCAAGTTTTTTTTTAGATGTAGATCCCGAGTTAGTTCCAAGGTTTTTATATAAACTTGGCTTTGTTTTGTAATGATTATAGCATAATGACATAATATGGGTGTACATGAGAATGTGTCAAGTAATATAAACCTAGGAGGTTGTATATTATGTATTTGTTTGAAGCATATGGCTTCATTTAAGCAAGGTAGCAGTCCTTATACAATTTACTTTCTGTTAGGCCATCTTTCAACCTTTAAGTATTTTACAACCTAAGGCTCAAGTGTGGCCTTATGTGTATCTTATAATTTATTATATGCTCTCTAGGCTTCGGCCCTTCTTTGAACAATTATCCATTTAGTAGGATTTAATTATGTAAATGCATACGTAGGTGGAATTGGATTTTTGTTAAAGGTTTCTCTTAGGCCATTTTTCGACCTTTAAACTTAAGGCTCAAGTGTGGCCTTATTGTATGATTTTTGACCCCTTTATTTAAGGGGAAGATTATGAGGGACCGTAGTCTGACCCCTTATGTAAGCTAAGGCTCGTGTGTGGCCTTAGTATGTGATCTTGACCCCCTTTGTTTACGAGGAAAATTATAGGGGACCGTAATCTGACCCCTTATGTAAGCTAAGGCTCATGTGTGGCCTTAGTATGTGATCTTGACCCCTTTGTTTACAGGGAAGATGATAGGGGACCGTAGTCTGACCCTTTATGTAAGCTAAGGCTCATGTGTGGCCTTAGTATGTGATCTTGACCCTTTTGTTTATGGGGAGGATTATGAGGGACCGTAGTCTGACCCCTTATGTAAGCTAAGGCTCATGTGTGGCCTTATGACATATTTTGTTGTAAATAACAACAACAACACAAAAATATTAGCAATGACATCGGAATTGCATACGTCATTAAGGATAGTTAGAAAATATTTCTTAATTTTGATTATGAATCACTTATTTGCTTACACATAGTAATTTCCCTATATAGAAAAGGTTTGCTGAAAATAGCCCTGTAATAGAGGCTAAGCTCTGTAATAATGCTTTTAAAGGTGATGCTTTGCAAGCATGTTGTCAGAGTTAAGACACCTATAATTATAAATTCATGGATGTTTAGACATCCTTTTTGTATTTTATAGAAACTAAACTTTGTTATTTTGGTTCTACAAAGGTAAGGTATATGTGATTTTAGTGACAATGCGAGGCTCTGTAATTGACAGAGACGCCTATAACACTATTATTTTGTATTATGTTAGCAGAGGTCAAGCTTTGTGATCGTGTCGAGGAGACATTTATAGATTATGTTAACAGAAGATATGCTTTGTAATATTCTCGACGGAGACTCATATTTATTATGTGAACAAAGCTAAAGCTCTGTGATTGCCTCGAAGAGACTCTAATGAAATGTGTGAGCAAAGGTTATAAATAATTTATGAATTATTTTAACCGAGGCTACACTCTATATTTATGTTGACATAGACAATTAGGGTTAATTTCAACAGAGGCTACGCTTTGTATCTATGTTGATAGAGGCTTATGTCAGCATATGTGATGCTCTGGATTCATATCTATAGAGACTTATGTCAGCATATGTGATGCTCTATATTCATATCTACATATACGAAGCTCTACATGTGTCAAAGTGTGTCAGTAATAGGGTGCTCGTGTAAGTGAGGCTTTATAATTCTGATGATAGAGATAAGGCTACACTTTTATTTTACTTGGGATATTATGCCTAGCTTAGATATTAGTAGTATGTGTGCACTCAGACTAGTAAGTGAGTGAGAGGCTCTATTATATTGACAGAGCTTGTGTGAAATGCCTTGTCAAAAGAGGCTTTATCAATAATAGACTTATCATCATGGGTGACATGGTAAGGCTTAGTTTAAAATTACTTAAGGCTTGTTTACAAGCATCACATATTTTATATGCATGGATTGTGTTTTATGCTAAAAACAACAATAAAGCACTGACAAAGGTTCTAGGAACGTAGGGTATCCCCTGTCAGTGTTATGCCATCTCTAATGATCATTGTTTCATAAGCATGGATTCATTAAAAGATGTTTTATAGTGGTATTAATAAACATCAAAAGTCTCATATGTAGTGAGCATGCTTTGTAATGAAACAGAGGCGATATAGTTATTAACTTTATTGAAAACATACCAGATTCGTAAAAGGTGTCCTTTGTCGTTAATGCATCGTCCTTGTTCACCTTGTGGTAAACGCTTAAGGCTGCAACGAAGGTTGCTGGCTGTTGCGGAGGTTGCCACATAGGTTGCACGCTGCTATGAATGCTGCCACTAAGGTTGCAGGCTGCTACGAAGGCTGTCAAATAGGTTGAAGGCTGTTGCGAAGGCTGCCATAAATTTTGCAGGCTTCTACAAAGGTTAAATGTTGTTGTGAAGGCTGCAACAGAGGTTGTTGGCTACTGCGAAGGCTGTCACATAGGTTACAAGCTATTGCGAAGGCTGCCACATAGGTTGCAGGCTGTTGGGAAGGCTGCAACGGAGCTTGCTGGCTCTTGCAGAGGCTGCCATATAGGTTGCAGGCTACTGTGAAGGCTACAACGGAGCTTGCTGGCTCCTGCGGAGGCTACCATATAGGTTGTAGGCTATTGCGAAGGCTACCATACTGCTAAGTAGGTTGAAATGGAGCTTGCTAGCTCTTGCGGAGGCTGCCATATAAGTTGTAGGCTGCTGTGAAGACTACATCGGAGCTTGCTGGCTCTTGCAGAGGTTACCATATAAGTTGTAGGCTGTTGTGAAGGTTACAACGGAGCTTGCTGGCTTTTGCGGAAGCTTCCATATACATGTAGGCTGCTGCGAAGGCTGTCATACTCTTAAGAAGGTTGAAACGGAGCTTGTTGGCTCTTGCGGAGGCTGCCATATAAGTTGTAGGCTGCTGTGAAGGCTACAACGGAGCTTGCTAGCTCTTGCGGAGGCTGCCATATAAGTTGTAGGCTTCTATAAAGGTTAAATGATGCTGTGAAGGTTGCAACAGAGGTTGTTGGCTGTTGCGGAGGCTGCCATATTGCTAAGAAGGCTGCAACGCTGCTAAAAAGGCTTCAACGTCGCTAAGAAGGCTTCAACGTTGCTAAGAAGGCTTCAACGTTGCTAAGAAGGCTTCAACGTTGCTAAGAAGGTTGCACAGAGGCTATGGCTTCAGCCCTTCTTCTTAAAAAAAACCCAAACAGAGGCTCATATGAAGGTTACCAAACCTTTCTTTTCCAAACAGGCTATAATATAGGTTGCTCCATTTGAACCCGACAAAGATTGTTACAATGGTAAACGTAAAGTTTTTGATTGGAGGAAGACCTCGTGATTAGAGGTAAAAGTGGAGATTTAAGTGGTGTTTCCAAGGATGTCAGGAATTGCGGGTGAATTCGACTGTTATTTATGGAAAACGGTTATTTAACTCGGAAAATCAAGACTTATTGTTGCGGGTCCTACGGATGGCACCACTAATTATGCAAATAAAGGCACATACCAGGCTCCGATGGTGATCGGAGAAATCATATGGTGGTGATGCCGAGTACAAGATAACCTGCATATAAGAAATAGAAGACACTACGTTAGACGGAGCCTAGGGGAAGCCCCCAAGAGCCGCCTCTGGTGTGAGAATCAGTCATGGTGATTATGTGATTAAAGTATTGAGATAGAGGAGAGGATATCTCGTGGTTAAAGTTAGGTTACATACCTCTGTGATGGCTTCCCTATTTATAGGTAATCTGACTAAGATGTAGGAGGCAGTTGTGGAGGTCATAGCAGAGATCATGGGTGGCAGTTATGGAGATAATGCCTATTGACCGGGTCTTCTTTAACCACGTCTTGTTAGACCAACTCTATTTGACTAGCTCCACGTTTATAGGTAGAGAGGTTATGACCTTTAGGCTCCGATAAGGGGCCTTCTTCAGGGCCTTTGACGGGGCCTTCTACGAGCCTTCGACGAGGCCTTCTACGGGGCCTTCTACGGGGATTTGAGGAGAAAGGGGTCTTCGAGGAGAAGGGGGTCTTCTCCGAACTCAACAAAGGTTAGACTATGTGAGCGTTTTGGGTGAAGGTTGGCGGTTCCCTTATGGTAGCTATTATGAATGACTTTACGCCAACATGATGTAGGACGAAGGCGTAGGCTTCATCCTTTAGGAGAGTACACCATCACCCTTTATACAAATGGTAAGCTACGTACCAGAGTGACGGTGACGCTCGTAAGCGGAGCGGAGGGTACGTCATCAATCATATTTCTGCAAAACTATTTTTTACAAAATACACAAAATAGTTTTATTAATAAAAATAATGTTTTATTTAAAAACATAAATTTGAATTCAGTTTCCCCCCCAAAACAGAAAATAACATACCAGGATCAACCTTCCCCACAAAAAGACAAAAACTGGAGCGTTAGTCTAGTGGCGGCCCCCTTAGTGGCTAGGCAACCCCCTAATATATCTGGGACCGCCACCAGATGCCGTTGGAATTTTTTGGCTATAAATACTTCACTATTCTCAGCAGAAAAACACACCTCTTTGCACGAATTTTTCAGCTATCTTTCTCTCTCTAAAAACCTTCTTTCTCTCACTAAATCTCTTGATCACTAACATAGTTTAATCTTGTTTTAAGTGATTAAATCTTATCTTCTACCTTCTTTCTTCTTCTATCAAGTGCAAGAGAAGAACACTCGTATTCATCAAGAAACAAAGTGTTATAGATTAGTGATTTCTCATCTCTTCTTCTAAGATCTAAATCTCTATTTTGATTATCTTGTGTGATTGATTGAATTGGATAGTGTGTAAATCCGATATTGTAGATCTTGTGATTGGATATAGTTTGTAAATTGGTAGATTGGTTCTAGCTAAGATTAAGACTCGACATTTAGCTTAGTGTCGAAAATAACGTAAGCGACGTGTAAACGGTTTTCTCCGCATGAAGGGAGCTTGTTGACATACTAAAATCTCAAGTCGGATACTCGAGGAGTGGAGTATGGCGAAGAAGAGCTTTGTAGCCGAACCACTATAAATCTTGGTGTCTTGGTTTGATCGTTCTTTTCTTTATCTCTTTATATTGTTTGTGTAGTTATTGCAAGTAGATAGTTATCTTGATTGGTTCATATTGTTGATTGATTAAGCATATATTCGAATCTAACAATTTTAGAAGTAAAATTTTAAAACGCAAATTAACCTGTAAACTATTCAACCCCCCTCCCCCCATTCTAGTTTCCACAAATACATAAGACTAGTACCATTTCCCACGTGGAAGGAAAACTACTAGACTGGGGGGAAATGATGACGTATAATAGTCACCATGACCGCAGGCCCAGACTAAACTACTAACAAAGGGCTCAGGCCCAACATCCGGAAGGGCCCAAGAGCGGCCCAAGACCAGTCACGATCCGTATCCACATGAATACTATACCCCATCCATGTCCCCGCTATTAGCGGTAAACTGTTGACCAGCAAAGCCCAAACTCATTCCGGTGTCACAGCCCCACTTCCCCAAGTGGCATTCTCCGAGACTTTAACTAAACATAGCAAAGAACAATGCATGGGGTAACCCAAAAGGAGAACGACAACGCCCAAAAAAAGGGATAAACAACGGAAGTTATTAACTTAGAATCTCTGTTACTACATAACAAAGCATCGACGTAGTCAACGACGTTGACACTCACTGCAGCTACCCCTATTAGCGCACTGGGATAATAGGAGAAAACCCTTCTCCGTGACCCATGCATCGAAATGATACCGGTCTAGATAAAGAGTTACCAAAACACTCCACGTATTGATTTTTTGCAACCCAATTACACGTCTATACTATTTATAAACCAATGACTTACTCTCACGCAGAGTCCACATCGCTATACATCCTGAGCCTGCGTATAGCTAATAGTGTCTTTAATTCTTAGCAGGAAATCACTCTTTACTTTTTACTGGTACAAATTATATCCTCAAGAACAAGCTTTGTGATCCTCGTCACAAGTAGTTAATACCCTTTTAATTCATCCATACTCCACTATGTTTGTACTAACAGTGTTGATTTGGAATATAGTATCTTTTGTTCATGGTTTCTATATGTGTAGACGTGACATTGGCATGTTAATTGTCAATAGTTTAGAATTCCCATTTTTATGGTTAGAAATCTCGTGGTGAGTGGTAATAATCAACAAACCTAATAATATTCCTTAAAATCCATGTAGAGATCACTTTCATATTGAAGTATTTCGACCCTATATGCCTTGGGTTAACGAAATCTTTAATTAGATAATTCAGAGAAGAACAAACTTAGTTTCTAAGCCGACGAGAACATCTAAGCCAATACACAAAAAGTTTGCAATGTTTGTTATATAAGGAAGAGATCAATTTCTGGTGCATTTATAACCCAAACGAAAAGTTAGTTAATCGGTTTTAAAAACGGTTTAGCGAAAGACTATAAACCTTTTAATGAAAAGTGTTTGTCCTTTTGGTGGAAAAACGATTGAAGAAAAATCGGTAATCACTCGAATCTCAAGAACTCGTTTAAGTTTATGGGACCGACCCAGCAAGGAGCTCTGGCCCTTTGATGAGACACCCCTTAACTCTCGCGTCTTTGTCGTGACGTGCAACAAGCTAGATAGAACAAGTGTGCAGCTCCGGCACACTCCTGACTACCAGTGACTCGACTATAAGCTATACTTGACTAAGCCCATTGATCTCAAGTAAATCCTAACTACACAAAATATAAGCGATAACACTAAAATCACCAACATTCCTCCCCTATATTAGTGTAATCCTTGATCTACTAAAATAAACAAAACAAATCAAACTCATGCATAAATAAAAATGTCTTAGAGAATTAATACTAAAATCACTAAAATCATCAACATTCATTCCCCATTTTATTGTAATTCTTGAAAAGCATTGAGGGTGCTTGATATAATATTTAAGGAGTGGTCAGCGTTTAGGGTTTTCGGATATTCAAGAATTAATACTGACGCTCCAGTGCCATCTGATTCATTGATGTTTGGTATTATGGTTTTTTTAGTGTGTTATTAGTGGATTTGTAGATATGCGTTTATGTTTGTGATCTTAGTTTTGAAAAAATTAATCTTTCAACATATAAAATACTATCAACTACAAATATTACGCCGCAACACGTGAATAATTCCTCGTTAGTTAAACATAACTAGAAATATAATTACTTCTGAACAAGGTGTAATTAAAAAAATATCAATGTATTTTTACTAAATATAACACTGTTGGTAACATTCTGAGCCGATATCAACTCGTATTGGATGATATATATATAAGTTAACAAATAACAAAAAAAAAGAAATATATAATTTAAAATACAAAAGATTTGCGAAGATATATATAAAATAGACAAAAAAATAAAAAAATAAATATTAATGTAATAAGAAGTGAATGTAAAATACATAAAAGATAACTTAAAAAAAAAAAAAATAAGAAGATTATAAAATAAAATAAAACTAGATATAATAAAAAACAGATGAATATTGAAAAAGAGGATCCGGGAAAAAAAAGTTTAGGGACCTTTTTCGTTAAACCCGACAGACCACAGGAACCATTTATGCAATTAACTCTAGATTAAATGTAGATTACTAAAAATAGATACGTAAATTTGACAGAGATTACTTTCTCCGTCCCAAAATAATTGTCATCCGACAAAAAGCATACAGTTTAAGAAAACATAAGCATTACTGCATTCTCTCTCTTACTTTTTTGCAAAATGACAGTTTTACCCTTATAGAATTATTTAATGCTTTGAATAAAGTTTGTAATTTCTAGTATCATTAGGTGCAATATGGTAAACTTGTCACATTACTTACAACTATATTTGAAAGGGGACAATAATTTTAAGACAACCCAAAATGAAAAAAATGACTATTAATTTGGGACGGAGGAAGTATTAAGTATATTGTTACCTTCATTTAAAAATTATTGTGAAATTTGCTATATAATGCCTATTGGATAAATAGTGACATTAAATAACATATTTTTCACATTTTTAAAGTTTTTATGTGTTAATACAAATAATGTTTTAAAATGTTATTTAAATTTTTTGACTTCTTTACGTTTTGATAATCAAAAAAATGTAAAACATTCTACGTAAATTATTGATAAGGGGCCTGCCATGCTTAGATATGGGACCGGCAGGCATACGGCTCCCAATCTTTGCCCATAGATATTGGACTGTTTCCACATATTTTTTCGCCTTTTTGCACAAAGTTTTTTTCGGTTTTAGAACAACTTACATTTCTTTTAGTCTTTCATCATTTAACTTGTATAAACATTTGTTTACAATTGATCCAATCTTTCCTCTCCAAGTGAAAGAGAAGAATACTCGTAATTGTCAAGATACGAAGTATTATAGATTAGTTTGTGCATACGTAATGTTGTTACGCTCTCGTTGTAGTTTGTAAATCAACCACATCACTTCCAATCTTGTGTAGTAGTTAGATCAGGTAGATCGTGTTAGTATTTTAGGTGTGAAAATACGTGAGTGAGCTGTTAGTATTTTAGTCTACAAAATACATTTGTGAGTGGTGGATTGGTTCTAGCTAAGATTAAAACTTGACATTTAGCTTAGTGTCAGAAATTAGGATAAGCGACGATTGTATGGTTTTCTCTGCTTGAAGGGAGCTTGTTGAAATAATGCAGTGAACTCTCGAGTTAGATACTCGGGGAGTGG
>BQNB010035488.1:0-14121 GCA_026074375.1 Tanacetum coccineum | reverse complement strand
AGTACATTTAGTTGTGTTTTTTTCAAGTATGATTCATATATGATTCTACAAGAACCGTATATATATGATTCTACAAGAACATCTATAACATATATATGGGGCTAATTATGACTGGATTAATATGATTTAGTGACTGGACGCCACCTCAATGATGACATGGCACACATAGCATTTAATTTTTGAAATTCACCATGTTGATATCTTTTATTTTTCAAAAATATATTTCAAGATATGATCTATTTGTATTTACTATATCCATTCCTTAAAGTTTTTAAGTTAAATTAGTAATCGGTTGTTATCTACGGATGGGTACAACAAGAAAGACCCGTCATAATCATCTATGATATCATTTATCCCTGATTTAAGGTTTGAATTTATGAATTTATGAATTCAATGTTATGATCTATCAAATTATAAGTTTAAAGAAATACCACATTCTGATGATGTGAAAGAGTCTTGAAAGCTTATGGGGCCTAAAGGAAAAACTAATATTGAAATTGTGCAAACCGATTATACCGAGTTTTGTATCTCGCTTCGTTGGCAAGAAACTAAAGAAAAAGAGGGATCTAGCAAGTTATAATAGCATTGGCAGTGTAGGTTTTAATTATTTTTAATTTGTTCTATCTTTCACCAATTAACTTATTAAAGAGAATATTTTATTAGTCCAATACTTTACCGATTTATTCGTCTATTTTTTTGGTATCAAACGAATATCAAAGATAAGGTATTTTAATTAGTCCCTTTACATCATTGTTGATTGATTAAATAAAGGTATTTTTTGTGTTTGTGTAATCAGGTGTAGTATACTTGGTTTCTTTTACTAATTACAAAATTAGTTCTATTTATCACCTGAATGTAGTGTCCTTAATGTCAAGGAAACTATGAGACTTTTATTATATTTGAACATGTCCTTAATGTCAAGGAAACTACGCGTCTTCTATTTTGTCAGTATATATATGAAGTTTATATGCGCTGATTGTTTAATTATGTCTCTTTAGAACTTATCATAATTTTGCAGGTTGGATGCATGTTATGCATATGTTGGTTTCATTGCAACCCTTTGCAGGTTGGCCGTCTTCTATTGAATTTTTTTTGTGCGAGCAACCATGAGTATGTCTTTTTAAAACTCATTAATTTTTTGTTTTGTTGATTTTGTCTATGTTATAATTTTGCTGGTTGTCTATAAAAGGTATTTTTCAAATTTGTGATAAAATTTTATAATAGTTTGATAACCATCTACGTCAAGTAATGTTGCTTAGTTTAATAGGTGATTTTGATATCTGGTTTTGTATAATTTACTTGACTTTTGTTTTAATAGGTTGAGAACTTTGGATACTATTTTTTAATCAAATACAAATTGGACCGGGTCGTTGATTCATGCCAAGGTAATCGCCAAAGATGATTTGTATTATTTTGGTAATCACTTAGTAGATTAGTAAAAAAAAAGTCATGCATCCTTTTTCTCAAAACCCAAACGATGAAATTCTGTTATAGTTTTAGATATTGTATATGCGTATACTGGTTTCTTTGCAGTCTTTTGCAGGTTGGTTGTCTTCTTTGTTTTGTTTGGCTGAAGTATAAGGTAATTATTGCAATATTATTATGAAGCGAACCCGCCCGTTGGGCGGGTTAAAGTGGTAAGTCTATTATTATCAGTGTGCACATTATCATTGATGTTTTATACATATTATAGGTTTTACAGGTAAACAAGAAAATCAAATTAGTGTTGTAATAGAGTGCGTCGTTCAAGGAATTATAGAAACACAGGTATAATTATCTTCAACCATTCTTATGTTTAATCTTATTTCTCTATTTTTTTATTTCTAAATTGTGATTATTTGCTAATTTAAACTGCTTATGTGATTATTATGTTTTGCTAAAAAAAAGAATAACAAAATCCACCCGTTGTGTTTCATTACAAATGATTTTTGTTTCTGCTTATTTCAATAATTAGCATAAGCAGTCTTATTAAGCAACCCCTATCGTTTACCACATTACCAAAAGAATGAGCTGTTCATATGAGTGGTTTTATGTGCGTTTTGGATCTAGAAAGATAGGAGGATTGGAATTCATATATAGTTAATAAGCCGCGTTATCTATTTCGTCTTTAGATTGACTGATCACGATTAATAGGCGCCATAAGATAGAGGTTGGGACCATTGCAATATGTTACCATTTGCATACGGTATGTTTTAAAACTATGTTACTGAAACAAAAAATATACATACCGTATTCTGGCAATTAGTTTTAAAACACCAACATAATAAAGAATGCAAATAATGTAAAGCATGAGAGAGTTTATATACTTACAACTTTGTGAGTGAATTCTTCTCGAATGTCTTCTTCAATAATGGTCGCCGCTGAAAAACCAAGAACAAGCTTGAAAGTTCATGAACTATGCCTAAAAAGTGGTCCCAATCTAGGTCAGTTGTAGTCTAATTTATTTATTTTTTAGGTAAAAATGGATTTAATGTGCTTATAAGGAAAAAAAACATGATTAGAAACGCCCCTAGATTCAATATTTCCAAAAGTAATAATCTGATTACATATAGGTTCCGAAGCATCAGAAATTCGACTTTTGTGTGATCTCGAACTACCATAGCCGGCTTGGTAAGCATGAAAATTCTTTCCCTTTTTAAATTAAAACTGTTTTTAATATGAATAAGATAACACTCCAATGAACCCTACTCAATACGAGGTACTAGCATCTCTACTATTTAAATGCGCAGTGGGTGCATCCACAAATAAGTCGTATGATTATTCATTTTTGTTGCAACCCATTAATATGAGGGGTACAATCGCGGGAAACTATCCAGAAACAATAGGCGGGAAACAATCCAGAAACAAAAGTATGTAATGTCAATCCCCAGAGGATCACAAAGTCTCTATGTATTTTAAGTATTGTTCCTATTTTCTACCGCCTGCTCTTCAACAACAAGGTTTCACATTATCAAGCATACATGATGTAACAGCAACTCAAACTACACAGAAACTAAATACATACCGTAAATTCAGTCCATTCGAATTAAAACACCAACATAATAAAAGAATGCAAATAATTTAAAGCATTGAGAGAGTTTATATACTTACAAACTAAGTGAGTGAAATTCTATCTCGAATGGTCTTCTTTCAAATAATGGTCGCCGCCGCTGAAAAACCCAAGAACAAGCTTGAAAGGTTCATGAACTAAGCTAAAAAGGGCCCAATCTAGGCATTGGTATTCTAAAATTATAATTATATTTTTTATGTGTAAAAATGGATTTAATAATGGTGCTATAGAAAAAAAAACATGATTAGAACCCCCCTGAGAATCAATAAATTCCAAAAGAATAATCAGATTACAAAATTAGGTTCTGAATCAACAAGAAATTCGAACTTTGTGATCTCGAACTACCATAGCCGGCTTGGTAAGCATGAAAATTCTTTCCCTTTTTAAATTAAAACTGTTTTTAATATGAATAAGATAACACTCCAATGAACCCTACTCAATACGAGGTACTAGCATCTCTACTATTTAAATGCGCAGTGGGTGCATCCACAAATAAGTCGTATGATTATTCATTTTTGTTGCAACCCATTAATATGAGGGGTACAATCGCGGGAAACTATCCAGAAACAATAGTAGGTAATGTCATCACAGGAGCGTTCACAAAGATCTCTATGTTTTTTAAGTATTCCTGCTCTTCAACAACATGGGTTTCACATTAGCATGCATACATGATGACAGAAACACAAACTACACAGAAACTATTAAATTTTCTTACTTCAGTATCATCAGCCTTCCTCTTCGTGCCACTAGATTGGCCCTCGTGGAATGTAGTGACATTAGTTTCCCGTGTTAAAGTACGTGATGTTTCATGTACATTTATCCAGATTGCGTATTAAATGGTTATTAGGAAATTTTGTTTGGAATTTTACTCAAGCAATTGCTACATGATATTTTGTTTCTCAGAATTTATGTGGTGATCAAAATTTTCTTTTATAGTGTTGGGAAATATTTCCTCTCTTAGTCACTCAAGCATCCCATCTTCTGTTAAGCATACCACAGTTCACTAGCTTTTACACATGTACGGTTTTACAAAGGAACCGTATCCAGATATGCACTTTATTTTTTTACAGACAATCCGATAGTCTCATGCATAAATTCATTCAGGTATATAGGTGCTCATGAACATAGCTGACTTTTAGCTACATGACCGCTTATCAATCCACAATTTTTTTATAGAATATCCAAAATTGATAATTATGCTTATATTGCTTTATGATATACATATGCACCTGAATGTTGTCTTTTCTTGATAAATTACCATAACATGTATAATGTACAAGCCTTACTAATGCACTCCTAAAGTGTATAGTGTGTAATTATTATTAATGCACTCCCAAAGTGTGTGTAAAAATGTTAGTGTTAGTGTTATATAGCATTAAACAATTTTTTTGGGATGCTATTGTTTAGGTGAAAAGATCAAAATGTGTGCTAGAATTAGGCTTCACTTCAATGGAAGGTTATCCAGTAACTCCATTCGAAGACTTGATTTAGTCATTCATTGTCAACATGTGAATTCGGTTGGTGGGGGTGAAAGAGTTATTCTTTCTATTGTCAAGGATTTTTTGACTGCTCCCACCTTTTTATTATGTCATTAATAATGTGTTTGGTGTTTCTTATTCCAGCTAAATGTGTTAAAAATTTATAAACAACACATACCAACCAACAATAATTGGTGTATTTTTCTTAATGGTACTAAATTTACCGTTAAAGGACTTGTGTAAAGACTAATTGAACTATAGCTCTATTTTGATAAAGTAAGGATATTTAATAGACGTAGAGGAATATAGTTGATTGTATTGAATTGTGAGAAATATAATTATGTCGTATCAAGATAGTATAATTAGTATTAGTATAATTAGTATTAGTATTAATTTTTTTTAATACCGATTGAAACAGAATAAAATTTGCAGTATACATAGAAATATAATTTATTCCCAAACTGCTTTATGACATAATCATTAGTATGTTTTGTTGATAACATAGACTGAAATAAGGCTACTTGCATGATACATATGAATAAAATCTTTTATTCTTTCAAACCAGAATGTTACGTTGAAAAGACAATGTACGCGTTCAGTAGATTCACGCTCCATTCGTCGTACTGACCTGCATGAGCCATTGGACATCGTTGGATAATTGTCTAAACCTGGAGGCACTTCCATTGGAGTTATCGGCCAACCAGAGCAATTTCTGTAAACTTCAATATTCGCAGATGTGGCACTGTCTGTATCAGCCACAGTTTGGAACAATGTAACACAACAGATTGAGGAATTGAAACAACGAGCGGAGAAATTGAGACATCGAGTTGACAAATTGTGACAGCGTAAGGAATTGCAACTGCAGGTTGATGCTTTAAAACGGAAGGCTGATGAATTGGAATAAGGTGATTTGAAATGACAGTTTAATACATTGCATATATTTGCCGCTATCAGATTCAACTAAGCACCACTCTGTGTTTCCGTTTTGTATATATCCTTGACGTTTGTGGTTGTTTGTCATTTTTAAAATTTTGTTGTTATTATTTGACTCTGTTTGTATAACTATATGTTTACTTCTTTAATTGGTCAGTTTTGTTGTTGCTAAGTATATATTGTTGATACACTAATCCGTAAGAAGCTCATAACACTCATTATACAGTTTAGGTGGTGACAATTTTTAACACTCTATTGTGATTACTTTTAGGATTTAGATTCTTAGATTTATGTTTTATTACCCAATTATTAGTTTTTCACAGAAATTCTGATAGTCTCATGCATTGACGTTTATTATATTTAATTTTTAAAAGTTCAATTGTTTATCCCAGGAAGTATAATACACAAATTAACCCATTTTTCGTCCCATTAGTAAACAGTTGATCTGGATTTCAACAAAACAACAAATACTCTCAAACCGTTTTAAAGTTTTTAAAAAAAACTATCACATTGTGTTAAAAATCCAACAAGCACACGCTTAAACTAAAAAAACCCAAAACGAACCCGCCCGTCGGGCGGGTTACGTAACTGCTACAACTAGATATATAATATATATAATAAATATAATATATATAATATATACATATATATATATATATAATATATATATAACATATATATATATATAATATATTAATACATTACCATAGACGCAGCATATGCTTTTTTTATTGCAAATTAACATTACTACGTATTTTTTTTTTCCCTTTAAAATACTATTACTTCCGTCGTAAACTAATGTCCACAGTTTGACTTTCTAAGATTTTCATTGTCAACTTAATCTTAAAAAAATTTATTTTCTGGACTATTTAATATGTGATGCATAATATATAAATAATTGACAGTTTTTAAATATTTTTTTTCATTTGATATAATAACATCATCAAATTTATGTAACATAAACATAAATATTTAAGATCAAAGTTGACAAAGAAAGACTCAGAAAGTCAAAACTGGACGATAATGTCGGATGGCCTGGACCGGCGCCAAACTTACGTGAACCTGCGCCAAGTTGGCGTCATTGCACCATCACCCACCGGCGTCAAACCAAAAGTGATATACTTGGCTTTCGCTAAACGATGTTTCGGCTTATTTGTTCTAACTGAATTTTTGTTGGGTTTGTGTTTTAATTGAAATGATGAGTTTTAAAAGTGAGGTTTTGTTTTGAGTGACGAGATAAGGTGTTTTTAGATGTGTGAGTGGAAGAGGAAAATGATCCGATGACGCAAAGGTGTCACTTTGGCTTGAACCACTCGACCCTTGCTCTCATTATTTTAACATCAACTAAACATGATTGCATTTTTTTTATTTGATAATCATGGTTCCAAGCTAATAAAATTTAGTCCACGTGGAGGATGAGGTTCGACCCAAATCCAATGATTCAATATACATCTTCATGATTTAAGCTTGTGATCTAAAGCGTGTAATAATGTAGCCATTCATGTTATGTTATGGTAGTCGGCTAGCACGTAATACGTTACGAATATGTGAGCCTATTGGGGGCACACACGTTAATACACGGAGAATATGTTTAATACTTCACAATGCAAACCAAAAGGACTAAAACCGATTAAGACACAAACTTATTATGTCTTAATAGCTGGAAATCGAATATTGAATATTCCATGGGTTCCAGGTTCGGTTTAGATAAATAGGAAAAAAGGAAAAGATGTGTTTTGATAAGGATGGGACTTGTTTCCTAGTTTATCAAGAGTAGGATTCAAGGGCTATAAATAGGGGTGTTCATTAAACGGTTTGACCCGAAAAACCGACCGATCCAAATGACATCGGGTGAAATGGGTTTGGCTTATTTGGGTTTGGTTCGGATTTTTGGGTGCACCCGAAATAATATACGGTTTTATGGTTCGGCTTTGGGTTCAAAATTTCCTATTTGGTTTCCACCCGAATACCCGAACTAAAGGGGCGTTTAATCTATTTATATAAATTATACTTTTATAACATAGAAACCTTCAATCAAATATTTGGAATGAGAGAGATTTGCTAATTCCAGCTTTAATCTTTGAATGTGATTCTATCATAGCCAAAATTACGCACACAAATCACGAAGAAAGTCTGAAAGCGGAATGCATGATTGTAAGTCTGAGTTAGATAGGTATCTGAATGAGGATGTCGAAGATGAGTCAGATAAGTTTGATATACTGAATTGGTGGAAGGTTAACAGCCCGAGGTTTCCTGTGCTTTCCTTGCTTGCTAGAGATGTTCTGGTAATTCCCATCTCAACGGTGGCTTCCGAATCAGTGTTTAGCACCGGTGGAAGGGTGCTAGATGCGTTTAGGAGTTCTCTAACTCCTCCTGTTGTTGAAAGTCTAATCTGCACCCAAGATTGGTTTCGTGAAAATTCTATGGGGTTAGATGTTGCAGAAAATTGGGATGAGATACAAAAGATTGAAGAAGATAACTATATCTATACTATTAAACAGTTATTTATCTTTTCTTAATTTATTCACTTATACTTTAAATTATTGTATTGATATATAACACAACCTAATTTTTTCATGTTGTAGAGCATGTGAAAGAGGGAAACAGTGTTGTTTGAGATGGAGCAGTGAGGATGATGGATGGTTCTTTAAATTTGAGTTTGTTTGGTTTTCTTTAAATTTTAAGTATGGATTATTTTCTGGTTTGATTAGTTTGTTTGTTTTGAACTCAACATGTCTTGTTTTGGTTGTTGGTTTTTACGAACTTGATATGATGTACTGATGACTTGATATTACTCAATAATCAGTGTATTATTATTATTTTACCATATTTGTTGCAACCTTGGTGTGGATGTTTTATTAAGTTTGAATAATGTTAAGGATAATTACCTTTTATAGATCAATCTCTTATTTGGTTTTATGGAGAACCGACCCAAATAACCCGATTACTTATTTGGTTTGGTTCGGTTCGGTTTTGATTGATTTGGTTTGGGTATTGGTTGGTCAAAAATATTTTAAAAAACCGAATAACCCAAACCGATTAACCCTACTAAACCGTAAACCGCCCGAACGTACACCCCTAGCTATAAATACCCTTGATATCTAACTCATTATTTACGATACACAACTTCCAAAAAAACCCTCAAAACAGTTTTAGTTTCTTTGTTTTTCCTTCCTACCGAATACAGAACCCTCAACTAGGGGTGTTTGATTTTCGGTTGTAAACTCTACACCTAATTCGATTAAACCATTAAGGTTTTAATCGAATCTCTATTGTTCTTCCAAGCTAGACGTTCAAGGTTTATAACACGAGTTGTTTCATTGGTTTCCTGATCGAAGATTAAAATCCTAACAAGGGTTCGGGTTGTTTGATTTTCGGTTATTGGATTTTTGGTATTAAGGTTTCGATTCTAACCCTAATTCGGTGATTTGGTTTTCGGTTACAAGTCAAGAAGTTGTTTGGTAATCGGTTATTATACAAGGGTTGTTGGTTTGTGAAGTTAAGTCTAGACAAGCTTAACATATTCGGTTGACATGATCGTGTAAGCAACCGTTGTGGTGATTGTTTTAATCACTCATTCGTTTTCTAGATTAATTTGCTGAAAGGTACACTTTCTATTTACTTTTCGTTCACATGTTAATCATATGCTATTACTAGATCCATCCGATGTGTACTCGTGGCTAAACTGGTTACCTAGTATGTTAAATCCCAATAGTGGCATCACAAGCCAACTCATTTTAGCTTTATGGGTTACACGGTTATGTTTTAATTATACGCCTTGTTAACATGCCTATTATTGAAACATATGCTTTGATCTGCTGCGTTTTATATTTTATTTATGTTTTACTAGTAAAATATGACAATGATATCCGAATCCTTGCCATAAATGAATAAAATATGTAGATATTAATCTTGAATTCTATTAAAAGTTAATATAGGTTAAAAAGGAAAATTAAAATTGTTAATTTAGCATGTATGTTTCCTTTTTGATTATTGTTTATTCCGGCTATAAGACCCACTCAATCATAATATGTGGTGAATAGGGCGATCTAGGTACTTAGCAGAAAACCTAGTGAGGGTCTTATGGTTCTCCAATTGGTGAAGACTCGCGAGAGAACTCAGATTTTACATGTTTACTTGTATGCTTAATGTCATCTTTTGTGTTATGAATCTATGTATGCATGTTTATTTAATGCCTACTTGTTTACACGCCTAAATAAATATGCCATATGTCTAAAAGATGATGTTGATGTAGTCTATTAATGCCACACGCCTTAAAACATTCCCTATGTGACCGGCCTTTTTGTTTCGTGGAAAATTGTTTTTGTAAGGTAATTAATAAGACATTAAACTATGAAACTTGTTTTTCATGAATTAAAAACTGGACATTATGGATCTATGGGAAGTACGGCTCATCCACTAAAACAAACTATAAGAGAAGTTTAAGGCGGGTCATTTTTACGTAATTCCCTAAAGAAATAAGGTTTTTAATAAGCTCCGCGCTAACCTGTTTCTCCGCTTCTTTGTGCGTTCGATTGGAGTTACCGAGAACCTTATGTATCACTACAATGTCGCCTAGTAAAAAGTTTTTTATAAAATTAGTGCTACAAAGTCGTTTGCATGCTTCTTTGTACACGTTTTAACACATTTATACCCCTTTGAAAATTTTAAGTCTATGCCAGCCAACCAGGAACACGTGCATTTGGCTTGACCGCTTTGGTCAGACCTTAGGGCCATTCCAACCCATGGCGAATTTCGTGCACTGGTCAGACCTCTGGCAATTTTTGCGTGTTCTTGCTTGGTCGACTTAATTCGAGTAGGCTTGGTCAGACCTTGGACCCGAGGCATAAGATGATACTAAACATGCTCTTAAAATTATTACTTGATTGCTAATGTTTTGACAAGTATCATAAATCTAAGAGTTGCATTAAAATGCAATTAATGCTCGACGCTTACCTTTTGCCCCACTTGTTTACGCCCTGGTCAGACCTTTGGTAATAAGTTTGAGGTCAAGTTGGATCTTAGTCTTAAGTAGTAAATTAATTGGGTAGTTAATTCTATTAAGAATTTAATTATCGAAAATACTAAATTGAACTTTCTATGTTTTGATTAATTGTGTTTTGTAATATAATTCGTAAACGAAAGTTTGTTTTTCTTTAAAAGACAAACATAGTCTCTTTTCCTAGTAAGAAAAGGTGAGACTTACTTCTATCTATACTCATTGGTTGAAAAGAATAAGATAGGATTATAATTGAAAAGTTTCAATTACAATTAAACTCATTTACTGTCTTTCATTACCCTTCTTTTCGGCTTTGAAATAATTGAAAGATAAAATATTTTGAGTAACTAGAGAACATTTTGTCTATAGCTACCAAAATAAATTACATCTTGCATTTGTCATGATGTATGAGTTTAAACCGCAACGAGTAAAGAAATTACTAGCATATCTGCTAGGTATTGTTTCTTAGACTCATATTATTCCTGAAAGCGCTAAATACCCTTGTGGCTATGCAGACGATAAAGAAGGAATTGCATGCTAAATATTCAAGTTAAAAGAAAGCAAAAATGGCTAGTCCATCATCTACACAAGTAGGATTTTCATATTCTATGCTGAATACCTAAGTACATTATCACTTGTAGGCATTCTAAGAGAATAGAAAAGTAAATAACTTGCTATTTGATTTCTACAGGTGATGTAACACTTACAATGTTGACAAATCCAGTGGAAACTTTGCATTTTATTACTGAAATGACATTCTTGTAATGGTGTCAAATTCAGGGGGAGCTACAAGATTTATTTCTTTGTTAGTTGCCCATATTATTTCTAGCTTGCTTTGAAATAATTAATTACTTTCCGAATATGAACAAACACATGTTTAAGTAAGATTGCATTTTATTCTATACGATAACAAGTTCCATATCTGAGGTTGTTTTCCGAAATGTTATCTATAGAATAATAATCCACAATTCCTTATTAAACATTATAGTTTGAAATCTGCTTGTAATATCTATGACACTATCATGTTGTTTATACAACTGAGCGCTTGTCGTATTATTTGTTTACCTTAGATAATGTTGTCCCGTACACAAGTGGGATAAATCTTAAATGTGTGCAAGGAACAACATATAACAATATGATTATTGGTTTCTCTTGACCGCAAGGTAAGGAAGCTAATCAATCTACTAGGACTTAAACACGAAGGATGTTTGTTGCTCTATTACATTAAAAGTCAAAGATATAATATAAAACTAGTTCATCTAATTTACTACATGATTTAGTTAATATAATCATGGTTAATGATAATAATCATGATTTTGAAGTATGAAATTAACTTGAAATTACTATTAAACTCAAGAGTTTACGTTCATGATTACTTTAGTAAGTATAATTATGTTTGCTTGCTAAGACATAATTATAAAGTTCTTGAATTACTCAATGACTCAGAAAATAAAGTATGTAGTACAATTGTTATGTCTTCTTGTTAACACATAATGTGAGGTCCTTGAATTATATAATGTATAATTGACATGTTTTGTTTTCTTGTAAACACAAGAACATAGAATTCTTGAATTGTTCTGTCTTCTTGTGAACACATGAACAAAGAGTTCTTGCTTAATTCAAGAAATATACATTCTAGCATGCACTTGGTTTTAAAATATTGTGCATTCAATTTGGCTCGATCCAATTAACAAGCATTTGACCTAAAGAGAATTAAGTTATCTAATAGAATTTTGATAGAGTCTTATAATTCCAATACTCATAGAATACCACATATATTATGGTATGTCTATTGTGTTGAAATAAACTATATTTATATTGTTTGATTTCTGATAACTTTAATTACTCTACCTCCAAAATCGATCAAGGTTAGAATTTTGCGTGTATCATATTACACTTAATATAGTTTCAACCTAGAAGGTATTCAAGACATTATATGTGGCTTGGGTGAAATCCCACTATGTCTTGATTAAAGTTTTAAAATTTGTTAATATCTTATGAAGCATATTATTAACAAGCTAGAGATGAGAATTATAAAATGCATTTTGTTGTCCTAATTAAGAATAATTTATTGTTGCTTAAATACTTAGTATTTAGAGAAGTATCTCTTCTTACAAAAAGTAAGTGGGAGCATCTATAGATCTTGAAGATATTCAAGAACAAAATACATAACCTTCTAAATCCACTTGCTAATGTTACACTGAGGTTTAACATGTAAATGTTGAACCAAAGTATATTAGAACTCTTATTCATAAATCCACAAGGATGCCTTATCACTTGATTGATATTGTAATATCAATGCTGGGGAATATAAATTAGAGGATCGTTTCAAACCTACTAATTGCTAAGATACATTATCACATCTTGAATTTGATAAAGGTCTTAGAATTATGAATGATAAGATGCAGTCCTTAAAATCCAATCAAGTTTTGAGCTTGATTGATCTTTCCCCAAATAGTAAACCTGTGAGGTTAGAATAAGTTTCTTTTGAAGAAAGGCTCATAAGGACAAAATTATATACATATTAATGCTTGACTGACAATAAGAATTTTGATCTTACTCAAGAAATTGACTATGATTAAATCTTTCTTTTTTGCACGTATTAATTATATAAAGATATCTAATTGTCATACATGATTTCTTGAAATGTAAATAAGTCAAATTAAGGTTCATAACTCTTTCCTGAATGATTACCTTGGCGAGGACGATGTGTAATCATAAAGGGTTATGAGTCTATATTTGAAATATGACAATTAAGATTTAAGACTATTTCCTTAATGATTACATTTGCGAGGATGGTGTGTAATCAAAAAGGGTTAAAAGTCTATATAATCTTTATATAGTATACAAGATGAAAGAATCTAAGTGTGGATTAGATCATGCATCTAGGAGCTGGAATCTTGAATTAATTACAATATGATTCTGATTAAATTAAGATGACTCCTGAGTACACCTGACATTGAGTGGGAGCACCATGTTGTTTTCTTAAAATTCGTATATTGTACTAAAAGTATCATTCCACATAAGCTAGATATTAATCCTTATGATTGGAATGAAACTTCACTTGGGATTTTAGGATAAAACAAACGACATTAGAATAAATGTTTATTAAGATAAACGTATGCGGAAATAAAGTCCAACACAATGCAATATATCATTGAAGCAAGTCTTAAATGATATATTTCACTTGATATAATTTGTTACATGGATGGAGACCTTGTGTTTATAACTAAGGATTCATTATGTATATATATTATATTGTGTATGAGACTGGTTGTTACTTTTACATGAGAGCAAGATGAGCTAACAACAACAGTATCTAATTGAGAGTATTTAGATAACAATATCTAATTGAGAGAATTTAGATGACTGTTAAATACAAATGTTTACGAATTATATAAGGCATAATGTTGTTTGTGTACAACTGATGCTAGAAAATAATCAATTCTAGTTGAAGAAGGATTTCATCATTTATGATAAATCTGCTAACTAGATATGCTCAGCTAAGAGCATTGTTGCATTACACATTAAAGAATGAGAATACTTTACATTTTAAGAAACTGTAAAGATGACTGTCTGAGATAGGTATGTTGTTGAATTCAAATACCCTATAAAAGGTACTATTACCTTGTCCATACTATGACTCTTGCAATAGTATGCAC
>BQNB010035487.1:31743-50834 GCA_026074375.1 Tanacetum coccineum | reverse complement strand
ATACTTGTACACATGCTTTAGAGGCTTGCACATTCATTATATATATATACATTACATATAATTAGGGTTTAGATGTAAACGTTAACGTTTAATGCTTGTTTTGATATAACGTTTTAAAAAGTGTGTTAAATGGATAATGTACTTGGTAAAATGATATTAAGATATATAATTGACATATTAGGATGTTTACATGATGTAAAAAAATATAGAGATGGCATTGGTAGAGGTTGCGTGAGCTCGTTTACTTTAGAGATGCAAGTTACGTTGCATAATGAGACAAAGCAAAAATTTCCTTGTAAAAAGGTGGTATATATATAATAGATAGACATTACAGTGCATCTAATTTAATAGATGGATAATGACATTAATGAAAATTATGAGTTGTTATAGTCTCCCTCCCTTAAAAGAAATCTCGTCCCGAGATTTAGTTGGATGCCGGAGTGGTGTTTGAAAACAGATGTGGATATTTGGCATGAATTTGATCTTTGCCTTCCCATGTAAATTCTGGTCCTTTTTTAGAGTTCCATCTTACTTTGATTATAGGAATACGACTTTGTTTCAGTTGCTTGACTTCTTGATCCATAATCTCCATTGGTTCTTCTACAAAGTTAAGTTTGTCATCAAGTGGAAGCTCTTTCATTGGAATGACAAGGGATTCGTCAGATAAGCATTTCTTTATATTAGAAATGTGGAAAGTACTGTAGACATTACTAAGCTCTTCAGGAAGCTCTAGTTTGTATGCCACTGGGCTAATCCGTTCAAGGATTTTGAATGGTCCAATGTACCGGGGTTAAGCTTTCCTTGTTTTCCGAATCGGATGATACCTTTACGAGGTGATACTTTAAACATAACACGATCTCCAACTTAAAATTCTAAAGGCTTTCGTCTTATATTGGCATAACTTCTCTGTTGGTCTCTTGCAACTTGCAAGCGTTGTCGAATTTGCACTATCTTTTCAGTGGTTTCATAGATTATTTTTGGTCCTGTAAGTAGAACATCTCCAACTTTGGCCCAACAAACAGGTGATCTACACTTTCGACCATAAAGTGCCTCGAATGGTGCTGCCTTGATACTAGCATGGTAACTGTTATTGTATGAGAATTCTACCAATGGTAAGTGTCTTTCCTTAACTCTAGAACATGTTAAACATTTACCAACATATTCAGCGATGATTGCCTTCATGTTAAGCCACCAATAGAGTTTCTTAAGATCCTGATACATCTTGTCGGAACCCGGGTGAACGTAATATTTTGATTTATGGGACTCATGCATGATCAAGTCTCTTAGATTACCAAAAAGTGGTAACTAGCTTTAGTTCTTAATACAACAAGTTCCATCAGGACGAATTTCAAATGCTTTATCCATTCCTCGTAAGTTTTCAGCCTTGATGTTTTCTTCTTTGAGTGCTTCGGTTTGAGCTTTAAGAATTTATGAGGGTAAGTTTGGATGAATGGTCATAACTAATGATCTAACTCAGAGTGGTTTGATTCGTTCCTTCCGGCTTAAGGCATCTGCTACAACATTTGCCTTTCCAGGATGGTAGCGAATTTCACAATCGTAATCTGCAAGCAATTCTAACCAACGGCGTTGTCTCATGTTCAACTCTTTCTGATCAAGGATATGCTAAAGACTTTTATGATCAGTGAACATAGTACACTTTGTACCGTATAGGTAGTGTCTCTAAATTTTAAGAGCGAACATAACTGCTCCTAATTCGAGATCATGAGTGGTATAGTTTTCTTCATGAGGTTTGAGTTGTCGGGATGCATATGCAATAACTTTCTCTCTTTGCATTAACACCGCTCCCAGACCTTGATGGGATGCATCACAGTAAACAACAAAATCATCGTTTCCTTCTGGTAATGCTAAGATTGGAGCTTCACAAAGCTTCTGTTTTAGTAATTGGAAAGCCGACTCTTGATCTTCGCCCTAGATATACTTCTTGTTTTTCTAGGTTAATTCAGTCAAAGACTTTGCAATCTTTGAAAAACCTTCGATGAATCTCTGGTAGTAGCTGGCAAGTCCTATGAATTGACGTATTTCTGTAGGTGTAGTATGAGATGCCCAATTCTTAACTGCTTTAATCTTGGCGGGGTCAACATGAAGTCCTTGACTATCAATTAAGTATCCAAGAAGTTGCACGATATGAATCCAGAAATCACACTTGGAGAAATTAGCATACAACTTCTCTTTCTTGAGTAATTCTAGGATTATTCTCAGATGATTTACGTGCTCTTCTTTGTTACGAGAGTAGATAAGAATATCATCGATGAATATTATCACAAATTTATCCAAGTATGGTTTACACATACGATTCATGAGATCTATGAATACAGCAGGCGCGTTAGTTAAACCGAATGGCATTACTTGAAATTCATAATGTTTGTATCTTGTTCTAAAAGCAGTCTTGGGAATATCTTCATCTTTGACTCTGAGTTGATGATAACCTAATCTCAAGTCGATCTTTGAGTAAACACTCGAACCTTGAAGTTGGTCAAATAAGTCATCGATCCTGGGTAATGGGTAACGATTCTTTACGGTAAGTTTATTCAACTCCCGGTAATCGATACACATTCTGAAAGATCCGTCTTTCTTTTTAACAAATAAGACAGGAGCTCCCCAAGGTGAAGTACTTGGTCGAATAAAACCTCGGTCTGCCAACTCTTGAAGTTGGTTAGATAGTTCCTGCATTTCTGAAGGAGCTAATCTATAAGGTGCTCGGGCTACAGGTGTCGCTCCTGGAATTAAATCGATTTGAAATTCTACTTGACGAACGGGAGGAAGGCCAGGTAGATCTTCAGGAAAAACTTCTGGGAATTCTCTAACTACCGGTATGTCTTCTAGTCGTTTCTCGTCCGACTTCTTTTCCATTATTTAGGCTACGAAAACTTGACATCCCCTAGATATATACCTTTCGGTTTTTATACAAGATATGAGATTTAGTCGGGTTTTACTTTGGTCACCTCGAATGATTAATGTTTCACCGTCGATGGGAATGTGGACGACTTTCTCGTCACAGATGATCCTAGCATGATACTTGGATAACCAATCCATACCAATGATGACATCAAAACTACCGAGTTTAATCAGCATAAGATCAATTTTAAAAGGTTGGTTTAACAAGGTCAAGATTGCACCCTGAATAACGGTATTTGTGCTTACTAAGTTTTTGTCAGCCATTTCGATATCGTAAAAGGTATCTATTGCAATGGGTGGAATATTTAGCTTAGAGGCAAGAGATGTGGATACGAAGCTTTTATCGGCTCCAGAATTAAATAATACTCTAGCTAGATGTTGGTTTAAAAGAAACATACTCGTGACTACGTTCGGGTCTTGATGAGATTCCTATCCTTTAGCATGTAGGCTCTTCCCTGGGCATTGTTGGTGGTGGTCTTTTGGCACTGATTTGCATAATGCCCTTTCTCTCCACAGGCATGGCAAGTAACTGTCACTGGTAGCAGATTACTTCCAGTGGCTGGCCCTTTATTTCTGCAGTTCTTAGTCAGATGGCCCACCTTGTTGCAAATATTACACTTAACAGTGCAAGGTCCTGTGTGATGCAGAGTGCATTTCTTACACAAGGGACAATTTCTAGTATATCCATTATTTTCAGTTGGGGTGGCAGCATAAGCCCTGAAGGTTTCCTGTCTTCTGTTCTGTTGTGGTTGGTGATTATTGTAGCGGTTGTTGGTGTTACGATAGTTGTTGTTATTATCGTTGCGGTAGTTGTTGTTGTTGAAAGTTCTTCTGTCGTCAAACTTTCATTTGTGATCACTTGATACTTGCACCGGAGTGTGCTTTGTTACCTGATCCATTAGCCTCTGGGCTATGTTAATGGCTTCCTCTAGAGTTTGAGGTTTAGAGGCGGTAACATTCCCTTCAATACTTCGAGGTAATCCCCCAATGAAAACTTCCATCATTTTCTCAGAATCTGGCACCATAGTGGGACACAAGGTTGCCAATTCCTGGAATCTTCTCACATCTTATGGACCTTACAGTCAGATGGTAAAATTCGTCTTCCATCTTCTGGACCTCAGTTCGGGGATGATACTTCTTTATCAAAATCTTCTTGAATTCAACCTAGGTAATGTTGTAAGCTTCTTTTATCCCAATAGGTTAAGAAAAAGAATTCCACCAGGATATAGCTTATTCGGTTAAAGTACCAGTAGCAAACTTTACCTTGTAGTCTTCGGTACAGTTGCTACGGTAAAACAGTGATTCAGTTCGCTCAAACCAGCAGATAAGTCCAACAGCTCCTTCCGTACCTTTAAAGTTGATAGGTTTGCAGCTCATGAACTCTTTGTAGCTACACTTTCTTGCTACAGGGGAGCTTCTCTTCTCTAGTGTTGCTATTGGTATTTGTCAGCATTTGCCATTGTTGTCAATGCTTGGCATCCACGCTGCGAGAAATACTATCAGCAACGAGTTTCTTATGCAGCCTGAGTCACGGTGGTGCATCAGAGTTGAACGATCGTTTTGAGAGCATTCTATCAACATAAGAACAACACGTAATAAGAATGATATCACAAGTCTTAAAATGCAATGCTTATTTTTGAACTGTAAGCATTTTTAACAATAGTGATATTGAAATCATAGATACTTATTTGATATGAATTCTAACAAGTATCTAACTTATTAGTTTATTTTCTAAGGGTTATGGTAAGATTTATAATGATGAAGACGGAGATGAAATATAGGACACAGGATGAATATGAAACGGGATCACCATTATATTATATCATGAACAACTTACCTTGTACATGTACATAATCAAAATTTAACAAGTGTTTGTTAATTATACCACACATCCCTGCTAGTTAACAGTAATAACTAGTATCTAATCTAGTAGTCCGATGGTCCTTCCTGGCTGTTCTTGTGTTCATAGATTGCATTCAGAATACTTTCCTTATCTGCTTGGTGACGAGACTAGATATCTTCGATGATTTGTTCTAGATTAGTAATCCTGAAGTGAGCCAGAGCAATCTTGTTGTTATTTCCCATTTTCTTTCTTTGAAGTTTAGCAATTTGAATACGAGACCTCGAGTTCAGGACTTACCAGATTGTCAAAATCTTGTTGTATGATCACCCGACCTTTTCCAAGACCTTCTAGTTTTTGTCTTCTATGTATTCAATGAGGTCGAGAGAGAGTTCATCTAGATGATTCAAAATTTCCTCAATTTGCTTCTCATGACATTCCAGACTTGTCTTACGAGAGCTTTCTCCTATCTCAAATGCTTGAAGTAGGGGAGAAGTAGAGGAGGATGATTGGTCACGGCCTCGTTTCTTAAGTGACAATAATTCCTCAGGAAGAAATAGCATTAATTCTTGAGGATTAAAAACACCATTAGAGATACGATAAAATGGAGGCACAATAGTTGGTGGGGAAATGGTAATTATTCAGCATAAATTGCATGCATCATGGACCTTCATATAGGGGTCATCATGAAAAAGTGAAAGAGTTGGTGAAACTATTGGAACTAAACCAAATGAGTTATTTGAAGAGCTAGAATAAGTATTTCCCAGTGAAGTTGGGACATAGTCTGGGGAAGCCGAGATATAGTCAAGAAAGTTGGAGGAAAAAGCATCCTCAATATCGAAAGTAGGGTGGTTGGGAGAAGACATCACTCTGTTAATAACCCAGTGGTAATTAACATAAGTTTTTATAAAATAGTATAATTAAGTTATATATATTAGATACTATTCGGGTAGATTGTATGGCACGAAGGACTTTCTTGAATGGAAAAAAGAAAAGTAGTTATAGGTAAGTTTTCAACCTTGTTCTCTATAACCGTGGCTCTGATACCAATCTATAACACCCTCATTTTGACATATATAGCAGCGGAAGCTAGTCTCGGGTATTATTTCATAGTACAACAGTCATAATCATAGAAAACGAATTGTAAAGAGACGATTTTGGAAAATTTAGTTATCATTCATTTATTCATCAGAGTTTTTACAAAAGAGAGGTCCCAAAATCTACATGAAAACATAAAGTTTGAATGATAACAGTTTAGCCATCTTCAAGTCTGTGCCACTTTGTGCCATAAGATGCTTAGTTACCTGAGATAAACATGCTAAAAAGTCAACACAAAGGTTGAGTGAAATTCATAGGTTTATGTTAAACAGTTTAAATACAAGTTCAATAGTGGGTTACATTGTTATACACCCATAAGTGTAATAATTGCAATGAGTACAATTATTATAGAAAACAATATTATTGCCCTAAGCTCATGACACCGAGACCTTGAGATAATCAATAATCATAAGAAGTTGCCCCAACGGGTGCCTTTGCCAAACACCCGCATAGTGATTCAAATGAAGTGGGCTTGGTTACCAGAAAGTATAGGTACACCAACGGGGAAGTTCAATCCCAAATAGATCTATTCACAGCATTTACGCTTACTCCAAAAAGTAATTAATGGTTCATGATAGTGGGGTCTTAATGGCAAAAGTAAGAACTTAGGCAATAATATATCAGGATAGCATACAGTTGAAAAAATACTCGTATTCATGGTTTATTGCATGTTTCCCCCTCGCGGGTTTATGAAAACATTAGAAGATTTAAAATGCGAGGCTATGAACTCATCTTAACAGGGAAAATCTGATTTGTTGATAAAATATAATGCCTAAAAAACATTACTAATATGTTTCACATCTTTACGTTTTGATAATCACAAAATATAAAAACGTTCAATGTAAAATTAAACGTAAACAAGTAATTAGTAGTAAATTTTCATTTCAAAAATTATATCACTTAAAGGTATGAATAAGTAAATACTTAATGCATTTTATTATCAAAGAAAATTTTTATTCAACCTCACACTTTTAAAAATGTTTTAAAACATTTTTAAAATTACAAAACATTTTCTACAATTAAAAAAAATGTTTTATTCAAAATAAACATTTTGAAATTCAAATTTTCGGACCTAAAACGGCTAGAAAAGTTCCAGAAAATTCCCCCTACACAAAAGACAAACTGGGGAAGCCCTAGTCTTGGGCTGGCCCCTTAAGTACAGCACGGTCCGACCCCCTAAAAACTAAGGCACCGCCCTCTTATTTAAGGGGACGCCCCTAGGTAGACCTCCCTAGTTTGTCCTATAAATACGAGTATTTTTTCCTCATAATTTTCTCACCTTTTGCACTTATTTTTTCTGCTCAAAACAGCCCACATATCCTCTCTAAAATCCTTTGATCATTTAATCATAAACTTTGTTTCCAAGTGATCCAAGCTTAATTCCTCAAATGCAAAAAGAAGAATACTTTCATCATCAAGTGAAAAAGTATTACACCTCAAGTGTGTATTGCAATCTTGTTGCAAACATATCACATATTTGTAAATCAATGTAAATTTTAATATTTGTGTGTAGTAGCTAGATCTTAGGATCTTTGTAAGTAAATATTTAATTATTTGTGATCTTACCATAGGTTAGATAGTTGTGATATAAGTAGAGTGGTAAAGTTAAGTTGTAAAGAAGTAGTGAAGTTGTGAAGAAGTCGTGAAGTTGTGAAGAAGTTGTAAAGTTGTGTTGTGATAGATTGATTCTAGCTAAGATTATAACTCGACATTTAACTTTGTGCCGTAAATCTGTGTAAGCAACGTTGTGTACGGTTTTCTCTGCCATAAGGGAGTTTGTTGACATAGTGAAGAAAACTCTCGAGTTTGGGCTCAGGAGCGGAGTAGGCGAAGAGGTTCTCGTTACCGAACCACTAATAAATCTTGTGTTGTGGTTTTGATTTCTACTCTTATCTCTTGTCTTACAGTTTACTTTTCTAATATCAATTTTATTGATTGTTTAGAAAGTATTTGTTTCATATTGTGGAATTGGTTGAATTCACATAAAATCGAATCTAAAATTTTATAAACAAATTTAAAACCTTTTAATTAAAAAGCGATAACCTATTCAACCCCTGCTAGTTATCAACAATTGGTATCAAGAGCCACTCCAAACAACTCCTAAACAAGATTTTAAAATAAATTGTATTTTACAACTTGAATCGTTCTTATGGAATCGGAAAAAAATTTAGAAGGGCAATCTTATGCAAAGACCACCACTATTTTAAGTGATGAATATATTATATTGGAAACATAAGATTCGAAACCTATGTTAGGTCAAAAGATCTAGATATTTGGCATGTTATTACCGATGGTGATTTTTCTCCTATACAAAATAATCCCGAAACTAAAAAGGATGAAATTGTACCTTTTCATAAACAAAATAATGATCTTAAAAAGAAACTTACTAAAAATAATGAAGCCAAAATGGTAATTTATAATGTTATACCATGAAAAGAATATGAAAGAATTTTTGTGTGTCAAACCACAAAAGAAATTTGGGATACTTTGTTAATCACTCATCAAGGTAATAATCAAGTCAAAGCTAACAAAATAGATCTTCTTGTTCAACAGTATGAACAATTCATGATTCTGGAAGAGGAATCAATAGATAATGCCTTTGCTAAGTTTAACACTATTATTACTTATATAAAAGCACTTGATGAAAGTTTTTCGAGCAAGAATTATGTTAGGAAATTTCTTAGGTCATTGCATCCTAAATAGGGCGCAAAAGTCACGACGATTGAAGAATCAATGAATCTAACAACTCTATCACTTGACGAACTTATTAGAAATTTGAAGATTTATGAAGAAATAATTAAGAAATATTCCGAAACCGTCAAAAGCAAAAGAGAAAAAAGTAGATCTATTGCCTTAAAAGCTAGAAAGGAATCTAGTGATGACGATAGCTCAAACTCCGATAGTGAAGATGAGGAATACGCCATGGCCGTAAGAGACTTCAAGAAATTCTTTAAAAGACGAGGACGATTCGTAAGACAACTATATGAAGAGAGAAAATCATTCCAAAGAAATAAAGACGACAAAAATGGCAAATGCGAAAGAAAATGCTTTAAGTGTGGTGATCCAAATTATCTCGTCGGAGAATATCCAAAACTATCAAGATATCAAAACCAAAAAGCATTTGTTGGGGGATCTTGAAGTGATAGCGACGAAGATGAAGATGAAAAAACAAATGACGAAAAGTGTCTTATGGCTAAAGCTTCCAATGAGGTACTTTCCGAAACCGAATACTTTAGTGATGACCAATCATCACTAGAGGAAAATGACTTAGATAGTGAATATAGTAGACTATGCAAATTAGGACTAAAAGTCATGGCTAAAAATAAAACTTTAAAACAAGCTAAAGTAGAATTAGAAAATGAAGCAGTAGAATTAAGAGATAAATTATCTAGGTTAGAAAAAGGTAAGGAAGTAATTGAAGAATGCAAATTATGTCAAAACCTCAAGCTTGAAAATGAAAAGGTTAGAAAGGAAATATCTAGGCTAAATTAATTTAATAATAGTAGTTACTCACTTAAGAAAATAATAAGTTCTCAAAAAACTTCCGGAGATAAATCCGAGTTAGGTTTTAATTTTACCAAAGGATCACCTAGCGAAACCAAACAAGTAAAGTTTGTAAAAGCCCAAGAAGTTGAGTCGAAAGAAAAATTGATAGAATCAAACCCAAAATTTATACCTTAAAATAATACTAAAATTCCTAATGCCAGTGATGAGTGGTACAATCATTTTTACAAACCCTCCTTAAACCCAAGTCGGATTTACTAAACCCACAAAGAGTCTAAAACACCTCCTCCGAAGAAGAAATGTAAAACTCTCCATCTCTCATTCCAAACACCTCAACCTTAGAGAGACTAATGTAGACCAAATTACTCCTAACACTATTCACACATTTAGAATTATCCACATGCAACCCAGCTTACATCAATGTGGAAAGATGCTCACCGTGCAAAGTGTTTGAATATCAAATTCAAAAACATATCGAAACAATAACTTCGGATGCATGAAACGTTAGGGACCAAATGGCTAAGCCATCACAACCTTTGAAGTAGTGTGCTCTCTACAAACATTCTTTGTCTTCGGATTAAGGAATTCATGATAAGATTCCCATGAACCCTTATCATTTACATCATGAAGACATTAATGAAGATAATTCTAAAGATTATGGTACGTCTTACTTTTCATATTCGTAGAATATAGATTATAAGTAAATGTCTATGTGACTATGATGTTGTAGTGTAATTAGTTCTTAGAAATTAATGTAGTCTCTAGAAATACCATTTGTTGGTTTTCTAGATTTGAAGAGATTAGTTCACTATGAATTATTCTTTCGTGTAGATTATTGTTATACGTCTACAAAATAGAAATCTTCTATGACCACATAGCAAACTCACGTAGACGAAGAAGAGAAAGCTAATGGTTAACAATTAACATAGAAGTAGGATTAGTCGCATGAAGATCATAGACACACTATGGATGAAACAAACTCCTTTCGACCTCGAAGATCACCTCGGATCTGTGTCAACCATCATCTACGTCTATCAGAATCATCTTGTTGAAATTTTCAACTACGTCTTATTATTTTATTATCTTCGCTATCCATTCTCGTCTCATCTCAAATCGAATATACTAATTGTCTTTTTGAAGAAATTAATCCCTCCTTCTTGCAAGAAATTTCATCTCTAAATCACCTCTCGAATTGACGTCTTGATTATCTCGTTCGAAATAGTCAAAGAAACTTTTTAATTAAACAAATGGTTAATTAATAATTGTCAATAATCATTCTCACAAAAACTGGCCAAAAATAGAAGAATTTTTTTTTCTCAGAGGGCGGCCCCCTTAAAATTAAGGGGACCTGCCGTATAAAATGGGCGGCCCCTTAATTAATTAAGGGGACCGCCTATCTAGAAAAACAAACACCCCCTTTCTGTCGAAATTATATACCCAAACTTCATTTTTTTTTCTTTTTCTTCTTCTCCTACCCACCGTGAACGAACACCATAGCCAAAAACCTTCAACAACCAATCTTCAAATCGCCTAATTAACCAAAATTCGCAAGGGGCTTTCGCTAACAAGACAATCAACATCTATTGTAAGCTTTCCATCATTCTTTTTATTTGATTTCATCTAATTTTGCTCCTAATCAAAATTGGGTGTTCTTTATTATTTTCATACTTTTTAGATTAGAACTAGGAACTCTATAACTACAATGATTCCTGTAATCATAAGAATTCAATACTTTCATTAGAATTGAGTCACAAATTTTTTTTTGTTCGAAAATTTTATAAACTTACATACATATTTTTAATTTTTTTTAAATCTTGAAACAAATTTATACATTGTTGATTAATGCCAAAAAAACACATTAAAGCAATTCTATATTGCCCATCAAAACGCACATTCCTAAATATATACTTTTTGAATCAATGGATAATATGTTACAAAAATAAAAGGGTATTTAGTTCGTTTCTTAGGAACAATTGTTAGAGTCAAAATGACCATCACTATAGTTTTGTCACGTGTATAAACACTTAACAAACTTATATAAGTCATCAAGATATATAATTCATATATATCTTGTAGGATCGATCTTCCTTAATGAAACACTGATATACTGTCAACTATGCGGAATCTAGTTGGCAGTACTTAAGAAGAACACACAATAGTTTCTCAAACGATTTCTTTTATAAACCTTTTGAATCTGCCTAAATTGCAGATCCCTAATACAATACTAATAATTCTTAACTCGTGTTTTTCTATATATTCTAATACCTTCCTAGAGATCCTTTTATAACCTTAAGGATAACTCTAGTAGATGTACAGTCCTTGTATATCATAAACTCTAATCAATACTAATCACTAAATTAACTGTTACAAGATAATTACTAACATAACTGTTTAAATGATAATCCTTTAAGATTCCTTTATCCACGGCAGTACTTCGATCTTTGACTGGCAGTACCTTGACTTTCTACTTAGCAGTACTTTGACTTTTTGCTTAGCAGTACGTTGACCAATTGACCAATTGACTTGTTTTTCCCAACAATCCTCCCCTAACTTGAATTCTACTAGCTTGACTTCAAGTTTCTTGATAGTTGGTCTTCTTTGTTCAGCATCAGTCTGTCTTGTCATTTAAGCAGTACTTGCCTTCAATCTTTTAAGCTTCATCCTTTGAGCAGTATCTTGTACACAATCTGTTTGAGTATCTTGAAATAAAACCTCTTATCTTGAACATAAACATTTCTTCAAAAATCTTTGTCTTTGCATCAAACAGATTGTTCTTCTCAGCAACATGTCTTCGCAGCAACGCAAATGGTTTTTATGAGCCTTTACCAAGTAGCCATTTACTCTTGGGCTAGTCAGTTCTTTGGTACCTAGAAAAGGTAATAATCCATGGTGAACTGAAAACCACTTCAACACTCAGAACATGAATCATAGTGTGTTGAATACTATATGACTTTTGGTAAGTCATTATAACCATAAACGGATTTGATTAGTCTTTACCTGTAGCCGTTTGCTCAGGACTAGTCAACTCTCAGTAATAAAACATTGGTGAGTTGAGGACCATATAGTTTTGAGCAAACTATTAAAGCTATCAACGGATTTGAGTTCTCTTTACCAAAAAGCCGTTTGCTTTGGAGTAGCCAATAATTCAGTGTAATACCATGGTGTATTGATCACCATACAATTTTTGGTAAATTGTCAACCATCAACAGATTTGAGATGTCTTTACCAAAACTGTTTGATTTGGACTAGTCAATTCTTATGTTTGTAAGACATGGTGAATTGAGTGAGATATGGTGAATTGATTACCCATTTGTTGTGTGGTGTTTAACCAACCACTCAATCCTTCACTCGTCTTTCAACTCTCAAACATTTGTTCCTCCATGAAACCTTTTGCACACTCAAATCTCCAAACTATTTCAAAACCAACTTCTGCAGTTACTTTCAACAGTTACTGTTCTGTTTTAAACTAGCAGTACTTTGAATAAGGTACTGCTTGTTCACATTTAAGACTTTTTATCAAACAAAATTATAATTAATCTCAAGAAAAAAAGTTTGAATAAATCTAAGTTGTTTACGAGAATCATCACCCATACAGTTGTCCACAAATGAACAGATGTATCAATGCAATGGCTATCCTCACTTTCATCTACAAAAACTTCCATTCCATGTCATTCCTAGCATCCTTATCCATCAGACTCTCTTGATAGAGCGATTTCTTACTTTCAGCCCTGCATATGAATTAGCCCCCAGAACACCCTCTACATCTAGTGTATTGCAATCCTAAGATTCATTAAGTCTCCACCTTACGATTTCCCATTTATTGATCTTCCAGAAGTCTTCATCAACTTATTTCGGACCGTCTTTTAGTCCCCAAATATGTTGTTAGATCACCTAGGAAGTATCAAATCCTAAAAGGTTGGCAGGAATGTGCTCATAATAGTCTTGAACATACTCGATAAGATGATACAATTCATGTCTATCTAAGATATGCTGTATCTCCATAGAAAGTTGTCTATCTGCCCTGTATTTGATGTGTAGCGCTGTGTTTGGATGTGTGAGTTATCTCCTGATGGGGGGCCGTGGGAGGGGGAAGCGGAGGGGCGGAGGGGGAGGGTGGGGCGGAGATAGGGGGGGGTGAGGGGTGGGGATGCAGGGGGGGGGGAAGGAGGGGGGGGGTGGGGTGAGGCAGTGGCTGGGGGTAGGGGGGGAAGATGGGGGGAACGGCGCGGGTGGCGGGTGCGTAGGGGGTAGGGAGAGCGGGGGTGTGGGGGAGGGGGGGATGGCGTGAATAGGAGGGGGGAAGGGGGAGGGGGGGGGGGGGGGGGGGGGGGTTGGGGGGCGGGTATGCGGTGTTTTATGGTTTTTTGGTTTTTGTATTTTTTGTTTAGGTTTTTTTTTTTTTGTTTTTTTTTTGTTTTTTTTTTTTTTATGAATCAATAACCTGAAGCTCTCTGTATTCATGGAGCATTCCTTCTTGTGACTCTCTATCTTGTGCATTCTTTTCAAAGTCTTCAATCCTAAGGTAATTTCTGAAGCTCATCAACTGTTCTCCGTCATTAACTTAACCTTCTTGTTCACACATCGCGCTGTTTTCAGAAATTGTAGCTTTTGTTCTTTTCCTTAAAGCAGTCCCCCCCCCCCCCGCCCCACCCTCCCTTTATCTCTACTTTTCCTTAACATCTGATTTTCTCTCTCTAATAGCACATTGGCAATTAAAATTCTTTGAAGGAGTCTTTAATAGATTCCTTGAACTTTGTCATACAGTTCTTACATCTGTGCGCATACCTTCCTAGTTTGCAAATCTCTTGTATCCTTGACTTTTAAAAAGTTCATCCTAGTGATTCACTTTACTTGAGCTAGAGAAGTTAGGTTTCCTCAAAGTAGTCTTTGACTTTGCTTTCTTCAATTCTATCAAACCTTTTATTTCTTCTTTGCATTCCATTCAGTTGGCAATCTTTCCTTGAACCTTCCCATTCATCTGTTAGTCTAAAGGATTCTGCATTTGTTTTAGAGTTAATTTCTTTTTTTGGGTTTTCTTCTACAAAGGGATCCCTTTGCTTTATCTTTCGGTCAGTAGCTTGAGATGGTTGTTGAGTTGAGGTTGAGAGTGTATGGGACAAGGGAATGCTTAAACCTCTTGGTCTAGAGATATCAGGCAAGAACTTCATCAACTTTAACACTGTCTTCAGGCCTTATATTTTGAGCCATTCTTTGTGGACGGAGATTGGGCTTGAAGGACCTGCTTTCATATTAAATTTTAGGGGTCCTTGGTGAGTATTGTACTCTGTTAGAGACTCACACCCCCCCCTCCCCCCCCCACCCCTTACTACTACTTTGAAATGCCTCCAAATACAAGTTTCAGTATTCCACTCTTTACATAGAAGCCTTTTGCTCTCAATATTGATTTCTCCAGTCCCATCACTTTTTCTTTCCATGTCAGGTAGTAACACCAGAATATTGTAAAAAGATCTTCTAAGAAAGGATTGTGTATAATCATCTTGAACATAGTGCTCTTCAGACAAAGTACCTTCTTCCTTATTCCTCCCCAATTTGACTGAAGACACTTTCTTCTTTTGCTTCTTTCTTCGTCTCTTTTGCTTCTTAAGGTGCTGACTTTCTACCCAAAAAGCGTGATGTTTGACCACTGGTTCTACCACTTTGGACAGGGTCTTGAGTTTGGCCTTGAGCTTGCGAATCAGTTTGGCTTGAGAAAGGGTTTGCTTCTTGAGTCTTCTAACTTCCCTGTTTAAAGCATATAGATCCAAAAGTCCCTCATCTCCTCCAGATGTTTTGGAGAGCATTGTGGACGTATAATCATTGCGGAGATTTTGGAATATTAAGCAGAACCCGTGGGTTTCAAACCGTACGTGGAAGCATGCAGTACCTTGAACTTCAGCAGTCCCTTGAGAGTTATCAGTACCTTGAACTTCAGCAGTCCCTTGAGAGTTAGCAGTACCTTGAGCATCCCTTGGAGAACTTGCAGCCCTAGAATGAGGACTAGTACTATGTGCTTCCTCTGCTGCTAATGCTGTTACAACCTCTAACATAGGTGGAGTCAAAGGTGTAATCCTACATGAAAACTTAGGACTGTGCTTTCTCATAAAGGTAAAAACTTTAGAAGGAAGAGTAACGGATGGTAGAAAATTTTGAGGTCTGGCCACACGTATCCTTCTCCCTCTAATTGCTTGTTCCCCCCACCTTAAAAAGTTGGTTGAATCTAGGATACTTAAGAAAAGGTTTGTACACATTCTGAATACTGTCCTTGCCATTCCATTCATTATCATAAAAGAACAAGTTGAACTTTTGGTTTGGGCTAATCCTACTAGAGCTGATGCGATATTAGTCCAAACTGTTCATGATGTACTCTTTGAATAAATTTTTTATTTATATAGGAACTCTTCCTTCCTTTTCCCCTCCCCCATTAGACCGTGAAGTAAAAACATGGATTATATACTTCACTGAGGGCTCTAAATAAAGGTTTAGAGAAAAGTAAGTTGTGCCTAATATTACCTCATAGCCTGAATTCTCGAAGAGTAGTCCCAAATAACCTGCTTTCCGGAAAAACATTCAACCAACATCTGCATTCATCAAATAGTTGGATCAGCCCGATATGTGTTTCCGCTGAATCAAAACCTTTTTCCAGCTACCGTGAGCTCCCCCGCGCTCTCTCTCTCATGAGGTACGTATTGATCACTCTGAGAGGAAGCGGTTAGCCCAAAAGTATTGAAGCCATGGACCGATTAGATAGGATCAAACTAACAAAGAGTAGTTAATTGAGAATCCAGTGGTGTAATCGATGATTGATAAAAATAAATCAGCTCTGCGCCGTCTTCTCCAAAAAGCAATCATGTTTGAGTTTGTTACAAGTGCGAAATATTTGCCATGTTAAAGAAATGATGTGCGTTCGGAGGTTGTAATTAAAAGATTGTGAATGAAAGAGATAAAATTGAGAGAAAAATACAAATTCATTGAGTATTTATAGGTTGTGTTGGATTGGATAAATTATTAACTATAAAGTTACGTTGGTAATATGTTTTTTAGCGCAAAAACGTATGTTGTGACCGTTGACCGAACGTTAGTAAGACTTAGTTGTCCTAAGCAGTACTTTCTAAGACAAGCAGTACTTTGAGTTGGCTAAGCAGTACTTTCAACTTAAAAACATTTCCAACTCAAATTCGTCAGCCACAACCCTGCAATTTTGCAAAATATCTCTTTAACTTATTAACACTCTGAACAATCATTCATATCTTCCCCTCAAACATAGCTAGAGTGTTCAAAGATCCATTTAACTAAAAACAGGTACCTTTGCTTGTGCACCGAGTACTTTACATGTGATCCTCCCTCAAAATGTAGTATGGGTTCTTCATCTAATAGTTACCACAAAGTTCCATTCTAAATCTTGCCATGTTACTATAACCCCAGTTTCGGTGAGTAAATCAGGCTACATTGTCATCAGTATAAACCACCTTGAACCATTTAATGAGGCCGCATGCCTCCCTTACTCAATCTCTCGAACTATCCCCAAGCGGCTTGATGTCAAATCTGAATAGATTGGTTTTGTTACGTGAAGACACAGGCATTCCCTCACAATGCATATGGTACTATTCATTGTACTACTCATGGTTTTCACGTGTTCTGAAGTTAAATCCATAATCAAGGAGTTGATTTTGCATCCAAGAAACCTGACACAAAACTTTGCAGCTGTACATATTCTGCCTTTTGTAGATGATATAGCCACAATTTGTTTGTTCTTGCATGGCCAAGGACCCAGCCTTCTTCAAGATATTAACATCCTCCTGATGTTGAATTCTTTCTTATCATGATTGTCCCCTGAATAGTCACTGTCTGGAAAAAGCTCTAAATGAAAAGGAGGTCCTTTTTAGGATACCATTAAAACCCAAGTTTGTTGATGTTTGAGGTACCTAAATATCCATTTTAACAGCATGAAGGTGAGAAACTTTGGAGCTACGCCTACATAACCCCCCAATATGACTTGAAATCGGCACACAGGACAAAAAAGCAATTCAATATGTCTTGTCTTGAAGCAGTTAAGTACATGAGACACCCAATCATAGACCTATAAAGATGTACATCAACTTCTTCACCTTTTATCTTTTCCTAGAGATTTATGAGCTTCAATTAGGGTGGATGCTAGCTTAATGGTTCTAAAGTCAAATTTATTGAGAATATCTTTCACATATTTGTCTTGACTTAGAAAAATACCAGCATTAGATTGCTTAACCTGAAGCCCTAAAAAAGAAAGTGAGTTCACCCATTGAACTCATCTTGAATTCTTTTTGCATAAGTTCTTCAAAATCCTTTACCATAGAAGACTTGGTTAGTCCAATAGCATAATATCATCTACATATTACTTGTACCAACACTGATATCTCTTCTTTCTTTCTTAATAAACAGGAGTTTTATCAGTAGCACCTTTACTATAGCATGTTTCAAAATGAAAAGTTGAGAAAGTCTTTATACAATGTAATTGGGCTTGATTGTAGGCCATAAAGTGGCTCTTGACTCTCTGTAGACTTTGTTTGGATGAGTTAGGCAATAAGCTTCCCCTGAAACCCATATGTTTACCATCTCTTGAATCTCGAACTCTGTAGGCTCCATGTAGTAATCACTGATGAAGAAAAAAAATATAACAAATTTGTTGAAGAAGTTGAATCTCCCAAACCTGTGTCTTATGTCTTGCACTATCCACGTGACGTCGAACTCATACCAAGACCAAAATATAAGTAGATCGCAATCTCTTGACAAAATCCTCATCTATATGAGACACTGAGCACTACAACGTAACTCCTTTAAGTGATAGCAAATGTGAGCATTAAGCACCATAAGTTAGATCACACACCTTTGCTAGATTTTGACAAGTCTTCGTCATACCATTTAAGCACGAACAAGTTACCTCCTGCTAAAAGGTATGATAAGAACACGCATCTGTGAAACTCAACTACAATATCAAATAAGTGATAATCAATCATCTTCGTAATCACCTCTTCAAATAATCTCCAAATACGAGCCTTTTAAATGTTTAAGAACATTTAAAAATCAATCCATTAACTTCCCCTTAAATGAAGCATTCGAGATCCAAATCCATCATCATAAATCAATTATGCCAAGAAACCCTTAATAGTAACAATGATTTACAATTGTATTGCATACCAATTAAGGTAGAGAGGACAATTATAAATATTGTTATATCAATTAACTCAAAAACCCTATAAAACTTTAACCACAAATCGATTTCTTGAAAATTAGGGTTTTAGGGTTTCTTCAAAAACCTTGTAGATCCTAGATCAAGAGCCCCATGGATCTGATACCACATGATAAGATCGTTTTAAGCTCAACTAGGATTAGTTTTACAGATAATATTGAATGCACAACGGAATAATAAGAAAGCAATATTATTAAACAAGGTTTTCTTCATTGAACGTTTCCCTATTACCCTAACTATAACTTGGGGCTACACCAACTAATTATGGTGTACTAACTAACTAACTAACTAACTCCGGTGTACACACACACCTTTACTATTCGACTCTCATCAGTCAATGTTTCTATGGATCTATGGATGGATAAAACTACACGCCTATGATCTCTTTATATAGGAAGAGATCATAAGACGTTACAAAGAAATTCTAATAAAACACATTAATGACATTAATTAGTATTTATCATTAATATGATGAGATTGACCAATCACTTTTGTAACATATCATCACAC
>BQNB010035487.1:0-19902 GCA_026074375.1 Tanacetum coccineum | reverse complement strand
TAGTAGTACACCGTTAATGTAACAAAAGGAGCATTTACAACTTGTCTTTTCAATCAAATGTTGTGACAAGATAGAGCAAAGCTACGAATAAAAATAGACAGCTTTGCATTATTATTTTGAGTAAATTGCATAAATCGTCCTTAAAGTTTGGTCAAATTGCATGTTTCGTCTCCGCAGGGACGATACTTGCATCAAAGGTTTCCCCAAAGGTCTCCACACAGGGACGATCCTTGCACCAAAGGTTTTCCACATGGATGATCTTTGCACTTTCGTAACGTTTGGGACGAAACAAGCAATTTGACCAAACCTTATGGACGATTTATGCAATTTACTCTATTATAAACAAGATGGTAAACAAAAAATCATCCATGAACATAATAACCAAACTTATCCTTTCTAATTACTCAGATCCACAACATTGATAAGCAAAACAAAAGGAAAAAAGAAAAAAAAAACCCTACGATCTTTCCTGCAATTCCAAAAATTCTTTACTGAATATAAGTATTAATAACATGATCTATCAACTAACTGTGACATGGAACAATGCAATCTTTCACAGAAGTCTTATAATTGGCATAAACAGAGGTCATTATCTTGAACAAATTGGAGAATGGAGATAATTGCAACGATAGAATTTTGTAAGCTTCTAAGTGATATAAATTGAAGTATGGAAGTGCATTGTGATCGGTGAATTTTTTTGCTTAATATTTTCGTCATAGATTTTGTTTAAAGATATGAGTCAAAATTCCACTAATCCCCATTCACTTCTTTTAGCAACCACTTCCTTTCCTTTGTATAAAAAAAACTAAAGAACACACAAATTTATGTTTCACTTCATTTTTTTCATTTTCACCCTTAAAGCAAAACTAGAGAACACCACATCAATGAGGTAAAGAATTTCTTGAGTTGGTCTTCGACGTCCTTACAACTTTGTTGATTGAGCTTTGTACAACATTCACTGACTTCTTTAACGTCCCTACAACTTTGTTGATTAAGCTTTGTACAACATTCACTGACTTCTTTATCAGTGAGACTAGTTCATGTTCAAATATTGTCACATACAATTGAGACAGATTTTTGACACAACAATATCCTTTTATTTGAATATACAATTACCTAAATTACTCAGTAGTAAGTGAACATAACAACTTCTTCTTACATACTGAATTACAACAAAGAATAAATTAAAATAAAAACAATAAATTTTGATCCGTTGATAATATAAGCTCGTTGATGCTCCTTTTTCCAAAAGCTCCTTAAACCACTCAATGATATAGTTCTTAGGGTCTTTTTCGTTTGTGGGCTTATAATGGGTTTTGGGTTAGAAATTTCAAATTCTTTGTTTGATTACAATTTTGGGATTTGGGTTTAAATTGTTAGCCTAAATATTAGGGGATGAAGAAAAGATAGGGCGTTTGAAGGGTTTTATGACAACAAGTGGGGTCATATGTTTTCTTCCTCACATATCTTTCTTTTTAATAATAATATACCAGCCTCAAGGCCCGTTCGATAGGCGGCTAGCTTCAGGAGTTGTTTAAAAGATAAAATAAGTAGTAAAATGTTTGACACAATAACGTTAAAACGAATATAATGTTAAAACGAAAAATAAGGTCGTGTTCTTAATAATCGTAAGAAAAATACATATACTCTACTTTATTGTGAAGAAAAAGAGAAAAAAACTTATAATCTATGGAGAACTTCTCTTTATAGACAACGTTGCTTGTAGAATTGTTGTAGTTGTCATATTATCACAACACAACACTATTCTATATAGTTTCCTGGTTATTTTGCATCTTAATAATGCTTTGAAAGTCACCATCATCACTCAATTTTCATTTCCATGTATCCATGCACGTTGGAGACACAATTACATTTGTTAAACAAGTTAATAATTCGTCCCGTTCACCCTATCCCTTACCCCTCGGTTCTCTACGCCAATCCCATATCCATCTCCATTCCCCTTCAACCCAATGACCCCTTCCCGACACCAATACATTCTTCTCTCTTTCTAGCTCGTATAACCTAGGGAATCTGTCTTTCAGCCTAACATCGCCAAGCCAAATGTCCTCCCAAAAACAAGTATTTACCTCATTCCCCGCCTTTTTAACAAACGATGACATAAATTCTATTCCTATCTCGTCTAATAGCCTTCCTACTTTAATGATCTTGTTTCATACCCCACCACCCCGCGAGCTTATTCCAGCCCCTCTTCCTAACGCCCCATCAATTCATGAACACTCCTAATGACTTTACACCATAGTTTTTCATCGCCTCCCCTCCTATATCTCCACCACTAGTCCACCACTTACCTAGCAAAGATAAATTTTTTGATTTTAACAACCCAACATTTAATCCCCTCGCCCCATATGAAGCAATTACATTATCCCAAGTATTAGGCTAGTGATTTTTGTTTCTTTCTATCGTGCCTATTGCTTTGGCAACCAGACCGCTTACTCTCTCATATTTGCTTCCTGTAATCCCACCACAACCATGTATCAATACCTCATTTGATGAGTTTCACCCCTGATCCACACCCCATGCAAAAACCCACGGATTCATGTATTTAAATCACATGTCCTATTTGCTATTTTTGTCACTAATTTCATACAACCAAATTACACATATCATGGTGAATAACACCTCACCATCAACCGTATCACGCTATGATTTTTGTTTTTTCTCATTTGCTTTTGATTTACTTGTCTTAGTTTCACTGCTACGTTTGTCTTGACTTGCTATCGAGTGTCTTCAACAACAAATTATATTTGCTTTAATGCTTTTCCTTTTGCTACTTGTTTATACTTTTTGATGTTGTTGTTTGAAGATTTGTTTTGCTTGATTTCGGATGTCTTCATCAACATTTTATCACGACTTTAATGTTTTTAGTTTTTAAATCTAATTCGAGTTTTCCCCTCGAATTGCGTAGAAGTATTAGATGATACATTAGTAGGCTCAAGCCCACCACGTGACCTTAGGGTTAAGACATTTGTATTATAAATAGTAAATCATTAAAACATAATATCTACGGGTTGGGTTAATATACAAATATGTAATTAAACTTTACGGAAAAATGCGTTTAAAGTAACGAACTTTCATTTTATTCATTTGAGTTACTAAATTTATGAAAAACGACATTTTGGGGTCAATGAAATTGTAAAATTATACACAAACATAAACGAAACTGTTAAAAAACACAATATTTAGGTTACTTTACTATAAAAAATGTCCGTTCAGTAACCTTAAAATATGAAATTTCGTTACTTTCAACGTACTTTAAAAAAAATTAATAATATACTTGTGTATCAACCCACGGAGTTTTCAACATTCAACAATTACTTCGTTATTTAGTAGCTTTCCCACTACGATAGAGAAAGTGAAACATATGTAGTTTATTGTAGAGGTGTTCATCGGTTCGGTTATCGGTTTGTTCGGTTTATTCGGTTCGATTAGTTCGATTAAATACTTTTTTTGATAAAACCGAAAAAACTGAATTTGAATTGGTTCGGTTTTCGGGTTAACCCGAATAACCAGAATTACAGCATTTATATTTAAAAAAAATTAATTCGGCTTGATTCGTTTTTGAAAAATCCGGTTCAATATAAATTCGGTTCATTTTTTACTGTTCGGTTTGGCTTTGATTTTCGATCTATTCGGTTATTACCCAAACAATGAACACCCCTCGCTTATTGACTTTCGAACATATCACATATACCGTGACAATTGTCTCCTTTTAGTAAATCCACGAGTAACTTATTCGGAGTCTCTATAAATTCATGATAGATTGATAACATGAAAATGAGGCTAGCTAGATGAAGGTTTGTTCCGAACGAGATAGTTGCTTAATTACTAGATGATAGCTAGATAATTATAGCATCCCCACTAAGCTAGAGAAAATGTTTTTATAGTTACTAGATGATAGCATCGAATCCCCACTAAACTAGAGAAAATGTTAAAACAAAGAGCTACATGTACTAACATTCGAACATATCATATGTTCTATGGTTAAAATTTTGTCTCTGCTTACAAATTAAAATTTACGAGTAACATCTTTGGAGACTACTTAATGCATGCATGTTGTGTATATAACTTTTTCGGAATTTATGAATCAAGAACTTTGAATTACGGAGTAATAGAATAAGCTCGCATTCAATAAACAAATTTTGTTTTGTAGTAAGTGATTAATCTGTTATTTTTGTGCAAAATATAAGCTTATAAACCTTCTACTAATGGCGTTTTCTATTCAATTCTTATATACGCATATTCAATGTTATTTTTTGTCTACAGGTCTGTAGGGGTGAATGTGGGTTTAGATCATCTATTGGGCTGGACCAATGGATGGGCTGTGATGTAGATCTTGTACTAATCCAAGTAATGAAGAGATAATCTGCACAAATGAGAATAAACCGTTAGCCTTACCGCAGGGCGGACCCCGCGATTAAGCTCCGGCGTGAGAGTAAGTACACATGTTTGTCAGAGAATGTCAGAGTATGTGTAAGTGTTAATGATTGGACCGAATGTACCTTTTTGGGGTGTGAAATGACCCCTATTTATAGGCAAGCCCAATACTAGGGTTTTCTAGTATTTCGCTTGTAACTGTTGGTAGCCGAAGTGGGTCCCTTGTCGGGCAAGGGTCCACGTATAATCGTGTTTGCGGATGCGAGTGTTCTTCGGCGGTCAGTGTTTGTCCGCGAAGGCGCACGGGTGCGGTTGAGAAGATACTCACGTGCGTCTTTAAAATATCCGGAGCATGACCCTTGTCAGGCTAGCGTTCCAAGCTATTTGTTGTTATAGGGCCTGCGCCATATACGTTCATATTATGAACTAAGCCAAGTAAGCTTGGTGCTCATACTATACGTCATCAAGTCCCCCCGGTCTAGTTTGCTTACTGTACGCGGTACAATTATAGCGTGCGGTGAGCGTTACTAGACTTAAAGTTCCGTGATCAAATTTTCGTTTACTCCTGCCTTGTTCCGCGTCCTTTGCACCGTATTGGCAGTTTGTTGTTGGTTACGTGGACTCTTCATGTCCCTTATCTTCTACAAGATTTGACCGGCCCTGCGGTCCCAATTATCCAGCGTTTATCATTTCTTTTTAACTCTATTTGTGCACCGTTGATTTGGGAAGTGTTTTGGCAGTGTCGTAATCTTACCTTTACCAACTGTAAATATACGATATGGGTATAAATAGTCGATTCGTGCCTTACTGTTTCTTTTTTCATCTCTTTCACTCTTCCACCATTGTTGATAAATTTTAAGGTTTTCTAGTTGCACAGCCCCCTTATTCTAGTCTTTCTTCTTGATTCAGGTTAATCTCTTTGCTTCTCTTTTATTATGGGCGTGATTACATCTCTCAATGTGTTCTATACACAAGAACACCTTTGATGCCATTTGTGCTAAATTTTTGTTTCCGAGGAAAGTCCATCTCAACTGCCAGCTCGAAGCCACCATGCACGAAAGGACCAAATGGTAGTAAACGTTGGAATATGTACACCCGATTCTTTATGTATGCCAACTACCAGTATCCCTTTTTCTATTTCTTCGAGTCTGTTTCTCACCCCTTTCCGCATTCCATTTCCTCATTATCGTGTTTAGATCTGCAAGGTTTCTCATTTTGAAATCCTGTGCAGCGTTTGCAATAATTGAAACCTGATGTCTGTTTTTGTTTTCGCTATTTTATACAATAATTACAAAATGGGATTGGGTTTGTCGGGGTTTTTCACTAAGGGCACCAAATGTCCGTTGCTTGTTATTCCTAAGGAAATTTGGATTCCCGTGTAAGAATTGGAGATGATCATTTTTTCTGGGTTGAGCGTTGATGAGTTTGTGGTTTCCTGCCAATGCTCGTTTAGTTGGTTTTTCGAGTTCCAATATGTCAAGGATCGAGCTCCTCCCCCTCTGAATCTATGTGAGCATACTTAATACCCTTATGCTCAAGACCTCTCCGTTTCCCTAGGTTTCAAGAATAATTTCTTTGCTGGGTTGGCATAAGCCGTAATTACCTTTTGAATAAAGATACTTATCCCCGCTTTGAGTATGAGGACGGAGAGGGTGGGTTTCTTTTTCCGTACGCACTTTGATTATTGTTTACATTTTTCCTGTTTTTCTTGTTTCTTTATCCTTTTTCCCTGTTGTTTTTTGTAGGGATGGATTTGAATGCTTTTATCCGCACCGCTGATCCCCGCAAGGTGAGGATTGTTGAGAGACCCAGAGCTGAAAATGAGAGACCTATTGTCACTGTGGCCAAACATCGCACCGTGACCCTACTTCCGACCTCCGTGGTTCGTTCCTCCGGAGAGTTGTCGGCTAGTTATGGGAGAGAATTTGTTGGAGCTGCAAGTGTTTGGTTGATGGTGGAGATCAGGGATTTTGATTCCGTTGCTGGTAGGATAATTGTTTGAGCCATCGTGCTGTTACTGAACGTTGAAGCATTGAAATTCCTTAGGCCAAGCGTTGCAAAGAAAAAGAGAGTTAATCTTGTAGTGAAGGATACCTGTGCTTCCCCATCACCCAAAAGATTAAGAGCCGATTATGGGACTACTGGTGGTTCCGTTACTGGAGGTAAGTCTCCTAGTGTTCTTAACAGGTTGCTTCAAGATTCTCGCTTAACGGTAGAACAGGGTGTTCCAGCTCTTCCTACCTTACCCTTTATTACTTCTTCCGTGACAGCTTCACCTTTGGAGGAGGGCGGAGATCGTACTGACTCCGTGACTGGCCCCTCCTTGCGAACCATAGGTCCTCCGCAAGGTTCGTAGTCCTCTCTGATTCTTCTCATCACTCAGGCGCTAAATCTGCGGATCCTGAAGTTGATTCTCTTGTAGGTCTGCTGTACCGGTTATTGAATGAGGGCTACCCTGTCGCTACTGTTGTACTACGGTGGCTATTCCTGCTGATGTGTAGCAAAGATTAAGAGTGCCACCGCATCCATCTGTTTTGGTTCTTAAAAGTCATCCGAGAGACGGGATCGTTACTACTTAGTCTTTTTACAGGGAGGTCAGGTATGGGGTAGTGGTTTTTGATGCCGGAGTATCCGCTGCGGAAGGGAAGAGGCTGTTATAGTGCCGCTCGGAGGAAATCTATGTTCCTGAGTGGACGGTGACCAAGGGTTTTGAGCTAAATGATGGGCGTTTGTGTGCCAATATGATTGATCACTTCACTCCTCCTGCCTTCTTCAAGACCTGTACCGGAGAAATTGGAGCATATGAGCAATTATTTATGAGTTCAATTGTATCAGCCGTAACGCAATTTGAGTTTGAGCTCGTGGTAAGGAATGCGTGCGAGTTAGTATAATATATTAGAGAAGAGAAAATGGAGATCCCTTGCGGAGGAGAAGAATATTTTGTTGGAGGCGAAAGACAAGGAGATTGAAGACTTGAAGTTTCAATTGCTTAAGGCAAAGGAGGAGTCCGCGGAAGTAACCCAACTCCGTGCTCAGGTTTCTGGTCTTGAGGCCACCGAGAACTCACTTCGAGGCGAAGTTGCTTCCGCCAAGGACCACAACGTCCTTCTTGAGCAAGAATGTAGTTCTTTAAAGTTAAAAGTGACGGGCCTTGAATCTACTATTGCTGAGAAAGATCATGAGCTTTCTGACTTAGGAGCGTCTTCTTCTTCATAACTTTGTGTTTCCCTCTCCTTACATATACATACATGTATTTCTTAGGTGCATGAGCTGGAGATTTCTTCCGCGGACCTCCGTGAGAAGCTGGAGATGTATGAAGGGATCCTGAAACAGTTAGAGGAATTTCAAGATAATCTTATGGGACCCCTTAAGGGACCTAGGTTGGCCGAGATTGATGCTGATTTCACTCGGTGTTGTATGCGCTTTCAAGAGAGTTTCCATCCGCACCTTCTCAACGTTGTTGCGGGGCGAGATGGTTACTAACTCATGGGATGAAGCTTCTTGTGGTTAAGTGTCTTAACTCAAATGAATACATGGAGGCTCTTGGTCATGCTTTTGGTCGTGCTATAGACGGAAAAGGGACGAGGAGGGTCTAGCCGAAGGGATTTGAGCATGGGAGGCTGGGAGGGTGCTCGGCACGATGTTTGACTGATCTTGAAGCTTATATTCCCTCTGCGGAGGATGATTTTAATTCTGCTATCCGTGATCTCCGTGACCTTAACTTTCCGCTTCTTCAAGAGCTTTCCAACAAGAAGGATGCCAGCACTTGGGATATTATGGATCTTCTCCGTTTGGACGACGCCGTGGCTGAGACCTTAGGTATGACTGATTTTCAACCCGATGTGAGTGTCACTTAAGTGGTCTCCCGTCCCATCATATAGCAGGATAGGGTCCATCATTGGGAGCCAAGCCTTGTCCGTTGCTTTGGATATTTGCCGTGGGCGAGTGGAGAAAATGGAGAGGAATCTTATTGAACGTCTTCCCTTTTTGAAAGACGTATTTGTGTCCATTGATGATCCTTTATCCGCTGAGGCTTTGATTGAACCGCCTGCTGAGGTTCCCGCTACTAATGTGTTATCTTCTGTGGTCATTGTTCCTCATACTGATCCTTTCGTTTCCGTAGAAGATTACGATAATCCTGATTCAGCGGATGTGGTTCCGGAGAACGCTACCCTAGGTTCGAAAAGTGAAGAAATAGATTCGAGCTTCAGACTGGGGTCGGTCTTTACGTTTTCTAATGGATGATGAAGCTAGGGATGCTGTTTTATAAGTGTATTTGTTTTTTCCCCCGCGATCGCATGTGACCTTACGGTTTCTCTTGTAATTAACATATCATGGCTACTTATAGTTCAACCTGTTATGGTGTATACCGCGGCCGTATGTGGCCTTTTTGTTACGATATTTTCCATGTAACCGATTTTGCCATACTTTTTGGACATATTTGTTATATGTAAATGTTGCTGCTATCTTTTCACATCATATGTGATACCTTTAGTAGGATAGTCTTGTTTGAATATTTTGTGGGTTATTCTCCCGGTACCGGGTTTGCAATACCTCTTACGTACTTTGAGCTAATTGTGAGGTTACTCATCCTTTTGTTATACGGAATAACATTAATGGAGACGTGCTCCGTGTGTGCGCGGCTTAATCACAATAAATAACTTTGCAAAGTAATAAGGTAGAATTTTTCAAACAAATCTTGTGAAGGTAGCTAATCTTCACTTTTTTCATTAAAATTAAAATCATATTACATGATATTTAAAAACTACTACACGGAATAAAGTAAAAAAAATGTTCTTCCCATCACGGGACCCGTAATATAGTTAGGCTCCTGCTTACACTTTGTATATATAACACTTTTTAAGGTTGCGTACATTCCAGGTTCTCAGTACTTCTTTTCCGTTGCGATCTTTCAACTTGTACGATCCTTTTCCAAGTGCTTTCGTGACTTCGTACGGGCCTTCCCATTTAGGTCCTAGCTTTCCAATGTCTTCTACACGGCTTGCCTCGTTGCTCCGATACACTAAGTCTCCTGGCTTGAAGCTTGTATCTCTAACTTTGGTGTTGTAGTATTTTTCCATTTGCCTCTTGCTTTTTGCTTCTCTTATTGCTGCTTGCTCTCGCTTTTCTTCAATCAAAATCTCAAGTTTAATTTCCAAACGCTTTCATCATTTTCGGCAACGGTCTCACTTCTGCGGTCCTGAAACCGTGGGCATTCCAATTTCTGCTGGAATGACAGCTTCCGTTCTGTAAGTTAACAAGAACGGTGTGTCCCCATTACTGGACTTGATCATGGTGCGGTGTGCCCAAAGTACATGAGAGATTTCTTCCAACCAGTTCTTGTTTTCTTTGCCTAGTCTTGCTTTTATTCCTTCCCCCAGACTTCTGTTTGCTCTTTCAACCAGTCCGTTCGTCTGAGGATGTTTTACGGAAGCAAAATGTTGTTGAATGCATAAACTCGTTTTCACCGATCCTTGAAGGGGTTATTCGAAATTGCTTCCTATTATTAGGGATATGATCTCTCCCCTGGAAGACCCAAAGCACGATCACTATGTTTTACCTACAAACCTTTTGGACCTGGCCTTTCCTGTGATAGTTGCTACTGGTTTTGCTTCTATCCATTTGGTAAAGTAATCCATAGCCACTATTAGAAATTTGACTTTGCCAGGTCCTTCCGGGAAAGGTCCAGCTATGTCAATACCCCATTTGTAAAATGGCCACGGAGATGTGATCGGATTCAGATTTTCCTGCGGATTTCTTGGAACGGGCTTGTGTACTTGGCATTCCTGAATGGCTTTTATAGCGCTTGCGACCTTGTGCACTTGTGTCGAACCAGTAGTAACCAGTCCTCAAAGCTTTGGCAACGACGGATCGTGTGCCCGCATGCATGCTACACGAGCCTTCGTGTATCTCCCGCAAGACGTAGTTTGCATGTGAAGGTCCTACACATCAAAGCCATGGGCCTAAAAAATACTTTTTGTATAGTATTCCGTTGATTATGGCGAAACGTTGTGATTTACGCTTTATCGCCCTTGCCTTTTTCCTTTCTGATGGTAAAGTTTCATCCGTGAGGTATTCATGAATTGGGGTCATCCAGGTATCCCCTTCTTCCTCTACCACGGCAAGCACCTCTTTTTCGTTTATAGGATTTTTTCTCTCAATTCCTCCACCTAACAACCTGTTTGCTGAGATGTGCAAAAACTGGTGGACGCCTTTTTTGCTTATGCATCTGGCCTTTTTGTTCTTGTTCTTGGGAACTTGCTTTATTAAGAACGCACGGAAGGTGTTAGTCAGTGCTTTTACCTTTTCTAAGTACTTGACCATGTCTGTTTCTTTCGCGATGTAAGTCCCATTCACTTGGTTTGCTACCAGTTTTGAGTCTACATTTACTTCGAGATTTTTGACACCCATTTTTTCCGCTATTCGCAATCCTGCTATTAATGCTTCGTATTCTGCTTCATTGTTAGTTATTTCAAACTAAAATCTCAAAGAGTATGTGAACTCCACTCCCTCCGGATCCGTGAGTATCACTCCTGCTCCGCATCCGTCAACGCAAGATGATCCTTCCGTGAACAAGGTCCACCGTGCCGGGAGCGGCTCTTTGCGGAGTCGTCCTGTCCTTCTTCCTCTGGCCCTAGTCCAAATAAAATCGGCTAATACTTGCCCTTTCACAGATACTCTTGGCCTGTAATGTATACCAAACTCTCCTAATTGTATGCTCCACTTTTGCATCCGACCAGCAACTTTCAGGTTTGATAGTACGTTTTTGATGGGTTGATCTGTTATCACTGTGATAGGGCGAGCTTGGAAATATCTTCTTAGCCTTTTGCTTGCATGTATTAATGCCAGTACTAACTTTTCTTCGGCTGTATTTATTTCCGGGCCCCTTAGTGCCCGGCTTACAAAGTAAATTGGCATCTGCCTGGCCTCCCTTTCCGTCATGAGTACGACGCTTACCGCTTCCTTGGACGCTGCCAGATAGACAATGGGTTCTCGTGTTTTCTGGGACGCGAGATGGAGATAGGTAACTTTTGCTATTTGTTCTTCACTTTGTTTAATGCAGCTTCCGCGCTGTCCTTCGGTGCCATTAGAAGAAAGTCAATCTTTTTGTGCATTTTTCAGAGTTTTGAAAAATAGTAGTTGATTTCTCCGCTGACTATGCTAGAACCTGTTTAAGTTGCCAATTTTCATGCGATAACATTGACATCTTTCAAGCATTTTGGTGATTGAAGGCTTAATACGGCGTCTACCTTATCCGGGCAAATTTTAATGCCCTTAGTATTGACCTGGTATCCCAAGAACATTCCTTCCTCAACTCCAAAGGTGCACTTTTTTGGGTTCAGTTTCATGTTGATTTTTTCTGGTGTTTAAATGGTTTCACTCAATGTCGCGGACCGACTTCATTCCCATCGTGCGGCTCTTTATAACCAAATCATCCTCGATATACCTCGAGGTTCGTCCTAATCTGTCCGTTGGAATGTTTTTGTCCACTAGCTTTGATCAGTTGCACCGGCGTTCTTCTTAGACCGAAAGGCATTTTTGTATAGCAAAAAAAATGCTCTTCGGTTTGTACAAACGCTGGTATTATCTCATCCTCCTCTGCCCATTTGTATTGGTGATACCCCTTATATGCGTCCAGGAAAGCACATTGAAGGGGAAATCCACACAAAGTTTTGACTTTCCAGTCTATTTACTGGCCGAGGGTAACGCTCTTGGGCCATGCCTTATTGAGGTCTTTAAAATTCCAAACACTTTCTCCAAACTTGTGTTGTCACTCTTCTTTACCATCACCGGGTTGGAGAGCCAATCATGATAGTGAACTTCTCCCATTATCCCAGCCGTTACCAGCTTACTAACTTCGTCATTTATTGCTATGTTCCTTTCTGCGCCTTGGCCTCTTTTCTTTTGCCTAACCGGTGGACAACCCTTCCTTATATTTAACTTATGCTCCGTTATCTGCCTTGGAACGCCCGTCATATCCGTTGGGGTCCAGGTGAATATGTCCAAACTTCGTTGAAGTAGGTTGCATAGTTTACTTCTGGTTTTCTCCGTGAGGTCAGAACCAATCATTACTGTCTGTTCCGGATGTTCCGGATTGATTGCCACTTTGATCCTTTCCTCTTTTACTTTGTTCATCGGAGGGGGTTGCTCTTCTGGTCCGGAGACCATCGCACATTCAATGGGAATGATTTTACTGCTTCTTAGCGTAAGTATTCCTCCCATAATCAGGAATTTTATCATTCCGTACGTTGTTGATGGGACTGTTTTCATTTTCCGCAACCCTGGTCTTCCAATGATTCCATTAAACGGAGACGTTGACCTCACCACCATGAAGTCCATCCATGCTGCCGTTGAATGTTCATCATCCCCCATTTTCACCAAAAGTGTTATTTGTCCTAATGGCCACTTTATTTCACCGCTGAATCCTACTAGCGAAGTTGTGGCCGGGACCATTTGGTTTCTTATTTCCGGACGGAGTCGATTAAAGCAGTGCTCATAGAGTATTTCGAATGATGACCCTCCGTCAATACACATGCGGTGCACTTGGTGCCCTCTAACCTCTGCTTCTATTATTAGGGGGCCTTCGCTCACTTCTTCGTTCCCCAGGGGTGGGAATGATATCTCGACGGTTCGGGGTGATGAAACTTTGAGTTTATCCTCTGTCTACTGATTTTTTGCACGTGACTGGATCATTAAAATTGCCTGAGGCTTCTCTTTTCCGGAGGTCTCACCTTTCTTTTTTGGCTGTTCTTTTCCGTTGTTTTGCTTCAAACTCCGGATTATATGCGACAGTTTCCCGGCTTTGAGCTATCACCAATTTGCTTCCTTAGATGGTTGCATTCATCTTGATTGTGCCCCCACTTCTCGTGAACTCGGCAAACTTGTTTGCGTTTCGCTTTTCAACCGGGGTTATCATTGGAGGTGGGGTCTTAAATTTTCCTTTTTCCAGGGCCAGAATTTCCTTCGAAGTTTTCGTGAGAAGAGCGAACCTGTCTGGTCTTTTCTCCGCCTTATGTTGGCTGCGGAAGCCCCCTCCTTTTTTGAAATTCTGCCTATGATTCCCTTCCGGGTGCCTCCAGGCCTGAGGAACTTTTTTCCTTTCTTGATTTGAGGCCGCCTCTTGCCCTTGAAGAAAAGACGTGGCAACCTGCATCATTTCGTTCTATGTTTTTTTGGAATTTTTTCGTGAAATCTTTTGATGAGCTCAGGATTTGTGATTCCGTGCACGAATCCGGAGATTCTCATGCACTCTGGTGCTCCTTTAACATTTCCACTTTCCGACTTATACCTTTGTATGAAGTCTTCTGTGGATTCTCCGTCTCTTTGCTTGATGTTGTGGAGCACTATGGGGTCTCTGATGCACTTTTTCTGTTGGAGGTAGTTTTTCAGGAATGCTTCTCTTAAGTCATTGTAACTGTCTATTGATTCTGGCGGAAGATCGTCAAACCATACTCGGGCGTTTCCGGTGAGCGTGGAATTAAACATGTGACACCATGTTGGCATGGCCCATCTTTCCGTTTTTGCGGCTGCCTGGAAGATTTTCAAGTGATCTTCGGGATCTTCACTTCCGTTGTATGTTTTCACATGACTTGGCATTCGTGTTTTCGGAAAATCGAAGTGACGGATTCGAGACGTGAACGGATCAGTCTCGGCACATACCCAAGGTTGGGAGAGATCATCATCTTCGACACTGAACTTTTTCCTTCGTGATTTAGACTTCCAGTGTCCACCTTCACTGTCTTCACTTTCAGAGTAATTTTCAGTATACCTTGAGCTTTCCTGACGGCTATCGGAGTGCGCGGATGTACTCCGTCCTCTGCCCCCGAGTCTCTTAAACACGGTGCTCTCTCTTCTCTCCTTACTCTTGTATTCATGCCGTGGTGATCTTGATCTTTCGCGCCTCAACCTAGTGAAGACGCTAGGATTGTGGCGCGGGCTATGGGAGCGTCTCTGTCTTCTTGGCGATATTGTCCTGGACTCAGAATATGCTGATTCTTGTGCCCTAGTGCTTTTCTTCCGGTTATCGCCAAAGTCGAGCCTTGCTTTTACTTCCTCCAGCTTTTCTTTCTTCTTCTTCTCATACTCATACTTATCCGCCATGATTGGTAGTAGTTTCTCATAGTGCTTTTCGCAGAACTCTTCGAGATCCACAACGGATGTAGTTCTCGCGGAGCCCTGGGGGGTTTGCTACCTTCCCTATCGTATTCCGCACATCAGACCTGGGATGGCTAGGGGTAGGTTGTTCGTGATTGCTCATGGTGAGTATTTTTAAGTAACGCAGTTATATCGGTCCTCTATAGCTACTGGCTACAAGTTTTAGTCGCATGCAACTGCATTTGTCAAATGAACATCACGTAAGTACATCTATATGCTGTAGATCTTGAAAGACATGAAGAAGTTTCCAAGAATAATCACCAAACCTGTATCTCGAACTGCCTTGGCTATTTCAAGAAATAAGGAAACGTAGAAAAGACTTTTGAGAAACAGACCCCTGAATAATAGTCGCGATATAACATGCATGTCTCGATGTATATGGGATACAAGTGTCTCGAGTGTCACCCTCACTTATACTATACCTGACCATCTAAATAAATTTCGGGGTCTAGATCCCAAATAAGCCCAACATATATATGCACTTCAGGTGACCCGGCTCAAGGTGTTCCCAACCTTCGATTTAAGAGGCCCAATTTGATTTTGGTATTTAATCCAAATTCATCTTAAAACATAGGGAGTAACAAGAAGTTATCTTTAGTTCATACTTTTTTTTCATGTTGTTTACGAGTATTATATAACAAACATTCTAGACATCTAGTTAAAAAATAATTTCGTGATATCAACTTAAATATAAAGATAACATCATCTATCAAATATAGCCAAACATTTCACTGAATGCTTACTTGCTTATTTTAATACTGTGCATGGCTAAACAAATTTTCAAAGGGATAAATTCACGATGATCTTGAAAGATATGAAGAAGTTTCCAAGAATAATCACCAAACCTATATCTCGAACTGCCTTGGCTATTTCAAGAAATAAGGAAACGTAGAAAAGACTTTTGAGAAACAGACAGTCGCGATATAACATGCATGTCTCGATGTATATATATGGGATACAAGTGTCTCGAGTGTCACCCTCACTTATACCTGACCATCTAAATAAATTTCGGGGTCTAGATCCCAAATAAGCCCAACATATATAGTCACTTCAGGTGACCCGGCTCAAGGTGTTCCCAACCTTCGATTTAAGAGGCCCAATTTGATTTTGGTATTTAATCCAAATTCATCTTAAAACATACGGAGTAACAAGAAGTTATCTTTAGTTCATACTTTTTTTTTCATGTTGTTTACGAGTATTAGATAACAAACATTCTAGACATCTAGTTAAAAAATAATTTCGTGATATCAACTTAAATATAAAGATAACATCATCTATCAAATATAGCCAAACATTTCACTGAATGCTTACTTGCTTATTTTAATACTGTGCATGGCTAAACAAATTTTCAAAGGGATAAATTCACGATATACAAGACAAGGAGACTCAAGTTTATTGAAATAAGTTAGTTAGTCACTAGATGAATGGCATCTATACTAAATTGGAAGAAGTGAAAATAGAACTATGCATAGAGCCAGTTTCATATCAAATCGCACTTTCCATTAGTGTAACTTTGCCACCACTAATTACAAAAATAATTTTGAACATCCTTAATCGAAGTCTGTAGAGGGTAGGTTTTGCAACTCCTTTTCGGAGTCTATGAAATTTAAAATTTTATTTCAAAAGGAAGATTTTGTTTGGATGTAAACCTAAGCTTTTTGCCATTTTCTATGTTATTTTACACTTTGTATCTGCAACTTGAACGATCTCTTTGCTAGTTGGCGATATCAACTTCCAATTGATGGTAAGCATGACAAAGACCCGCAAGTGATTTATCTGTTACGGCTAAGCTATCTCACACTCATTTACTTGCGTTAATCATCAATATTTAGCTCCAAGATCACTAATAATCCAAAGTGATCTTCCATGTACGTATTTCGGCATAGGCGTGCAGGCAGTTAGCTGATATCAACGTTTTGTGAATCAATACATTTTATCGACAATTAGTTCATTTTTTTCTCATTTTATTTATTATATGAAGAAACATTGTAGAGATGTATGATATTAATCCTTAAATTTCAACTAAATACAAAGATATCATAATCTATCAAATATAGTCAAACATGTCACTAAATGCTTTGCATTTTGTATTAAGTATATTAAACGATGAAAAGAAATTAGCTTAAGTTCACATACATAATCCGATTTAACATCTACCCAACAATTTAGCTAATGCTGTATTAGTAATACATAATATCAATTTACCAAATTATTTGGTACAACATACATCATTATCAATTAACCATTTCCATTCAATACTAACACCCCATGATCTTTAGGCTTTCGATCATACCGTGCCATCATTTCCAGCCAACATCTTGTACTTGTCTTTTCTTGTAAAATTGGTACACTCATATGACAAACTCGAAGCAATCATCCTTTGAATATAGTTCGCCACGTCATGGCTCGATTTACCATCAGCACAAGTTAATTCATAAGGTAATTTGTTCAAGAAGGTAACTTCATAAGCCGGACTAGGGTTCATAAAGAAATAAAACGGATCCATCCCTTTCCACCCTCTAGCTGTAGTCCCATGAAACATACTCATTTTATTCGACATTGCAACCGGAACCAACTCATTGGTTAGCTCAGCAAATAAAGCCGAAAACCTTAGTAAAAAAGGCTCCCTACATGTTGTCCCTTCAGGACATATAACCAAATCACCTTCTTTTAAAAGCTTTTTAATCATGTTAGCATCCGTAGTCCGGTCTCTAGTTAACCGAACTGTTTTGATTGGTGATATGATCTCTGATAACCTAGACAAAGAATAAGTAACCGCAGGAATAGGGCGGCCTAATGCGGTTGAAAGAAAAATAGGGTCCAAGAGGGTTCGATGGGAGCAAATGAAAAGAACTCCCGTTTGGCCTGTAGACTTTTTCGCTGGAGGAGGGGGTGTTCCTTTAATGTAGACACGTACGCCGAGTGCCCAAAAAGCATAGTAAACTAATGGCATGGGGAGGAGGGAACCCGCAGCAATACGTAGACATGCAAGGAAGAAACCTACTGGAATCCAAAGAATGATGATAAGGGCTTTGAATGGGGTTAGTTTCTGGACTAATCTGCCGTCGTGGAACACTACTGGTTTTGGCAACTTGTCGACTGTCACCGCCTTAAGCTCCGCTGTTGCAGGTGGTACTATGTAACCTTCCTGAAATTAAGAAAAAGATGGGTTACATTTAAGAATCATATGCGATATAAATGAGTGCATTAAATTTGTGGTCAAAACGTACGTCAAAAACTATATTGGGTTGACTTTCGTTTCTTCATTCCTTTTGCACTTAAAAGTCAAGTAAATAACTAAATATAGTTTGGTTCTGTTCTACTCCTTATTTCAACTTAGACTTGCATATTCAAGCTTCTACGTCACATTTAGTTTCTCAGAAATCAACTACCCCGTAGTTATGAATACATACGATGAAAATTGACCATGAAATATCTAACTCAAAGTCAATGTTTAACTACTATTATTGTATGCAATAAATGAAAGATCCTCGTGTAATATTGTTAATCACATAAGTGATAAACGAAGGAAATGTTTATAAGTGATTATGTATTAGGAGTTTATCAAACTATAAATTATTTTATTCGTATGTCACTCATTTATTGAAGTTAATTTTTTTATAAAACGATAATTTTAACTATCTCAACATTTATTTGTTGTCATATATAGCAATTTCAGTCATAATTATCTTTAAAAAACTCTATAATAACGAGATCAAACTTCAATATAACATAAAAAGCAATAAAAATAATTATTAGTAAAATGTAAAAATATCAATTTTAGCCATCATTAGGGTACAATTTTATTTAGTTGAAAACTATATAAAATTATTTAACGAATATTTTACGTTTAAAATTTTAATTTTATTGTTTCGATATATTCAAAATAACTTTATTATTTGAAAATTTACATATTTCGGGCAATAATTAAGACGAAATTAGTATAAACGAAAAAAAACATATTTAGATGATCTCATTCCTTAGAGGAACCATAAATTAGTTCAAACAAATGATTAACATAAAAGAAAAATATTAAATACTTTTGTGGCCTTTTATGTTATCCCATTTAATTTTGATGAAATTTTATAATATTACTGTAATACGTTAAGTAATTGAAAAAAACAATTCTTGTATTGCAATAAACTAAACGTAAAGTTCTTGTATTCAAAACAATTATTATATGATCATGTTTTTTCTAAAAGGGTAAAAAGCCTTGCCTCCTAGATAAAAATAAAGTTGAACACATCCGGTTTGCCTAAAAACATATAACCTAAAGTTCTAAGCAACATGCTTTTTGATTTAAGAAAAGGCATGATTCGAAACAAATTTGAGAAAAGAGCTGAAGAAATAGGAAAAAAAAAAACAAGTATTTTTAGTTTATATTATCACCTTGCATAATTTCATATACGGATAGTCGGTTTTCCTATCACCAAGAGCTAACTCCGGTAGCGACACATCTTTAAAAGTCTCCAAAAGCGCATCAGCCTTGTTACATCCAACGAGCACACCGGGCTGCTTCACGAGCCCGGTAGCTCGTCCTCTCCAACTACCAATCTCCGTCCCCAAAACCAATTCCGCACCCAAAAACTCCTTCAAAAACGGCTCCACCATCACAGTTGGGTTAGCAGTCAACACACACCGCTTCCCACATGCCGAAAACACACGCCACGCCTCAGGATGAAGGTCACTCGAGTAAAACTTTGGCAAGACAGCACGTGCAACAGATTCTATATCTGAAACTTTCATTCCAGCGAAGGTGGCGAATATTAAAACACGAATTCCAGCGGATTCGGAGATGAAATAGTACAGAATTCCTATTATTGGGGATTCTTTTGATGATAACCGGCCATTGTGTCTTTTGTTATGAACACATTGGTTTGGTGTTGGTTAGGAGTATATATATAGTATTATGGGAGGATAGGCATTATGTAATGTTATACTACTGTTATAAACTTTTACCAAGCATTTAATAGAATAACCGTGTTGACTTACGTAAGTGTATGAACGAATGTTTTGAGATCCGATTCGACCTGGACGGTTCAATCGGTTTCAGTAAAAATGGGTTAAATTAAACCGAGTTTTATATTTTTAAAACCCGATTAGCTCCGTCGGGGTTTGAAGTGACCCGGATCAACCGAGTTCTCGAGACATTAAAGCAATTTAATTATATATAATTGTGACATTATTTTATTTTTACATGTTATATTGTTATGTTCGTTAGTAAATAATTTTTTTTCTTCAATATATGCATGTTTATGTCGGGTGTGTAAAATAACAATTAGGGCCTCAAAATTTAAATTGTACAATGATTTTTTCGTAAAAGCCTCAATTTATAACTTTTATTCAGTTTTG